>NDGN011364950.1:0-17897 GCA_002564285.1 Tympanoctomys barrerae | reverse complement strand
ATTTAGTACAGGGTCTCACTACACAGATTGGACTCATAGTGATCCTCCTGTTTTCAGCCTCCCTTGTGATGGGATTACAGGCATGCACCTCCAGGCCCGGTCTTCACCACAGTCTCAGGGAGCTCTGGGAGCAGGGCCAGCACAGCATGCCGGGGATCGAACCCTGTTCCCTGAGTCTACCTAAGCAGGCACTTAAATCCACTGAGCTATGTGGCCAGCCCAATCATGGAACTTCTTGGCTTCCAAAGTTATGAAAGACTATTTCCCTAATACAATTTATCCTACATGATTCTACTTATCTGGAGATCCCTGGTGAATATGTGGGGGTTATGATACTAAAAGTATTTCAAAAATGGAAACAAAAAAAAAAGAAATTCAATTGCTAAGTCTCTGATAGACATTGACAAAGATGGATTTTTAAAACCCCAATTTTTGCTTTGATTTCACTGTGACATCTAGGGATGAGGAAGGTCATGGATCCACTGAGGTGAATGGGGCTTAAGGTTGGGTTGAAAGTTTCAGTTGAACACTGCTTCTCTGTAATTGAAATATACTCAAAATTTAATGATTTGTTTTTCTAGGCCATATAAAAATATCTGTATCAAAATGTCCCTCTATCGAAATAACCGTATTACAATATCAGGGACCCAGCCTGAGACCATTGCAGAAGCTCGGTTATTATAACTAATAAATGGTTATGGCTGAAAGAGCAGCAGGGCTAACTTCATCCTGAATCTCAAAGTGTTAGCCGGTTAATTGAAATCCCTCTTGCCCAGGTAAGAAGGCAGGTAGCTCCCACCTACACAAGCACAGCTGAGGCTCCAGGTGAGAGCTAAGCCAAAAGCGCTGGTTCTGAGCCATTAGTGGCTATGGTTTCAAGTTAATATCTCAGCCCTCAGGCCGGACCTTCATTCAAGATAATTAGACTTTATTCCCAGATGAAAACTTACTATAGCAACAAAGTCGAGTCACAGATGAACACTTGAATCTGATACTAATCTGTTAGTATCTCTATAAGTGCAACTTTTAAGTTTTAAGGTAGCTTAAGAAAGAATTAAGAGCATAGCAATACCTTCTAATATTTTTTTCTCTTAAAACAATATTAAACTTAAGAAAAAGTTACTTTAATGATGACACCAATGATTAATTGGGGCTGGGGAGATGGCTCAGTGGAATAAGCACTTCCCTGGCAAGCACAAGGGCCTGACTTCAATCCCCGCTTCTGAAAAAAAAAAAAAAGACACCAATGATTAATATACATAGTTTATAAGGAGCTAATATGGATTGATAAAAATTTGTTTACTTTCAGCGCTAGTAAATATTGAATGCTATTTATGCACAAATAGTGCTAAGGTCTACTATACAGTAGAAAGCAAAAGCAACATGGCCATGACCTTTTGAAATTTACAATTGTAAGCAGCAAGTAATGTCAACAATCTGCATAAAACGAAAATGCAATACTTAAAAGTATGAAAAATTTGCAGTTCCTAAAATATGTACTATAATATGAAAATTAATATACTGGTAACATACAGTTTTATTTTGAACTAATAAGTAGTAAATTTATAGTAAAAATAGGAGAGTTGAATGCATTAATGTTGGAAGTATAATTTATAGAACTTTTTTCAAAAACAATTTGTCAAGATATTTCAAAAAGCCATAACGTCTTTATATCTTTAGCTCAGTAATTTTGCTCTTGGAAACTTATCCAAATGTAATAAAACAAAAGAAGAATTTATACATGGAGCTATTAATTGCAGTACTATTTATAATAGCTCGAAATTAGAAACAACCACAATGGCTATCAATACAAAAGATTTAAACTGAATTATTGCACATCTGTAAGATGGGAAATTATGTACCTATTTAAATGAAAACTGATGATTACATAGCCAAATGTGAAGAGCTTATAATAATAAAGCAACAGGCTGGGTAGATAGCTCAGTGGTCTAAGCACCTTCTGGCAAGTTCAAGGGCCCGGGTTCAACCCCCAGTATCACATGCCATGCTGGCCCACCCTGGGCTTGCCAACCCAGCTGCTGAAATTGGGCTTGGTGGCACTTGCCTATAATCCCAGCACTAGGGAGACTGGAACAGGAGGATCACTACCAGTCTGAGCTGTGTAGGGAGACCCTGTACCAACTACATAAATTTAAAATAATAATAATAATAATAATAATAATAATAATAGTATATCAAGAACTAAAAATTGGCTACAATTATGAAAATACATATGCATCTGTAAAGGAAAGGATAAATAAGCATATAAAATTAAAATAATTGTTTAGATAATAGCATTATGTAGTTTGAGCTCATCCACTATTCTTTGGGTCAATGGAAATTGAAAGATTCAGTAGCATATGTGTAAAAAAAAAAGGTAAACCAGGCAGAAGAAGCACTGCAAAGGCTTTATTACATAATACTGGAACAATCCTACTTTGGCCTAATTATAACATATTACTAGATAAATAAAAAATGATGTACAGTGACAAATTGTTCAAACAGTTAAATGTTTTCCACTTTGGCAGGAATTTTAACCATGTTACAGTGGCAAATAATGAAAGTATGATTTTGTGAACATGAGTGAGAAGTTGAGAACTGTTAGCCAGAAAAGCTGCCATGGGCTACACTGAAGGGTGAGATGAAGATGTGAACTGAAGGCTACAGACCATAAAAAGGGCATTTCAAATAATTGCAATGGGGAAGTGGGTAGGAAAAGTGAACAGTTGAGATAAATCTGAGATAAAATATAAAGAAATTAGCACCTAGGTCATGACTGGACATGGGCTTTTCAATCTGAATTCAGGAAGATCAGTAGTGGGAATAACAGACAGAGAAATTGGAAACAAGTGCAATGCTCCAGATAGAGTTAGTGCTTCTTTAGTGTCCACTGAGATTGCAGACATGGTCTTCAGGGTGGTGCCATTTGGAGGTGGTAGGTCCTGTAGTGGGGCCTAGTGGTGTTGCTCTTAAGTGATTTAGGATATGCCCTCAGAAGGTAGTTCTTAAGGGACCTCATGGTACTTCCTTTGAGAAGATTGTTACAAAAGCTCAGATTTGAGCTCTCTCCCTACCTTCCCCCCCTCCCCTTCTCTCCCCACTTCTCTGATTCTCTCTCCCCTCCTGGTTCTAGTTGTAACATATTGCTTGCTCCTCGTCATGTTCCCACCATTGCCTTCTACAGCATGAATATATGCAGGCAACGGACAGCTGTTGACCTTTTAGCTGTTCTGCTTGGACTATATGCCTCCAAAACTATGGGCTAAATAAGCATCTTCTTCATGTAAAATTCATTGCCTCTGGTATTTCATTGTAGTAATGTAAATGGACTAGTACAGATGATTCATCTGTTTTGGAATATGTAATTTAAATAAGTTTTAACCATTGAACTGTTTCATTTAAAACTGACTGAACAAAAATGCCTTGGTTGAAAGAAAAGTCAGAGCCCAAACTGGTGGGCCTTTTACTTATTTCTTTGTAGGAGTCTCTTCATCATGTTAGAACCTTTCAAATTATGAACTATCTCTTCCAGAAATACTTAGTAGAGATGTTTGGATAGTAGATGACTTGGGCTCAGTTCTGCTTCTTATTGCCTCTTTGAATGTGGTTCTCAGTAATTCTTCTTCCACTGCTAGCCTTTTTATGTTTTGATCCATACATCAACTTTACCTGAGCTATATGTTACATTCATGAGATCTAAATTCTTGGACGCCAGAAGTAGATCTCCAAGAGCTACCAAATCAGAACCATTTAGGAAGAGGCTCTGTGTGTAACCAAACACGAATGAGAATCATTTAGCCTAGCTCTCAACTTCAAGGTCACTAGAGGAAAACCCAGGCCAAAAGTCACTCACCACAGGCAGGTTTCCTGACTCGAAGTCTTTTTGCCATGGAACCACCAAATCACCTTAAATTATCTGTTTCTGGAACCTAAAATAAACAAAATGTACTTGGAAAGTATTTCCTTTTCTTTTTCCTTTCATAATAACAAGCACCACTGCTCAGTTACTCATAAAATGTTAATTGCTCTCCCCTTCCATAGCAGCCTGATTTTCTGTTTAAATGATTAGCTTAAAACATTAGGCATTTCAACAATAAAAACTTATTCCCTTTTCAATATACCTTCAATTTTTTATTTCTTATAAATATTCAATTGAATATTTCCATTTGTGGTGTATGTTTGTTAATTTACTGGAAGTTGATTCTATTCCCCAGAAATGTCACTTGGGTGGCCCTGCTGGGCTAAAATGGAGAGTTTTAGTATGATTTCTGAACTCTTGCATAGGATTCAACAATTGTTTTCTTTCTCTAGGGTGTTTCTGAATAGCTGCAGCTTCAAAAATATTCAGGTAAGATTCCTCTTTGAAAACAGAAGTTTTCCTTAAGGTGGGATTCATATTTTTTTCAAGGTAAAGGATTTAACTCTAATAAGATAATTACCCACTGTTTATATTATTGATCACCCTGCAAAGAGCCATCTTTCATCAAATAAAGCTATAGTATGTTGATAGGTTAAAAGCCCAATGCAGGCATTGTACTGCCCCAGTTGATTACAGAAGGACTTGGCCAACAGAGTACTTGTGAGATTTGTTCAAGATCTATATAAAGCTTCTCACTTTCTCTCTGTGGACTTCTAAATATGAATTAGAAAAACTCCATTGTTTTTACTGATGATGCAGAAAACACTCTCATCTTCCTAGGCAAAAGGCCATCCTGTCAATAACTATTTTGAATACAAAAAGACAGCTCACTCCCTTCAAGAGTTGTGGAAAAGTCCAAAACAACTTTGGAAATAGACTTTCAAGACTGTGATTAACAGGGAAAGAACAGACATCTTCTCCTGCACAGATAAACATACCAAAATAACATCTTAAGAGTTGTTTTATAAGTGCCTGCCTGGCAAGCTCAAGGTCCTGAGATTTATCACTGGTACAAAAAAAGAAAAAAAAAAAAGAGAAAGGAAGGAAGAAAATGAGTTGTGTTGAGTTCCCTACAGTGCAGAGGGTAAAGTTCATTTTATAAATTATCAGATTGCCTCATAAGCTCTAATTTATTAGTGGATTTTGAGGTACAAATCAACATTTATCCTGGTATCTGGAAAATACAGATCAAAGATAAATTCATATCTACTTAAATTAAATTATCTTTCCTTTGCTGTACTCTCAATAGTCCTGGAATATCAGAGGCCTTTAGATGGGACATTGTCACATGTCCAAGAGTGGATGCTAACACCGTAGTTACAGCCAGATGTGGAATACTTTGAATTGGTGAGCAGATGGGCTGGTAGACCAGCTGTTTGCTAGGGTGGCAATAACATCCAGTCTCTTTCATCTAATGCCAGGTTGCAGGATTCCAGGGATGATCTACACAGGTCCCATTCAGCTGCCAGGAGCCGAGGTAAATCTAAAGCAGGAGTAGGCTGGGTTTGGCAATCCTATGCATTCTGGGCAACCACAGAATTTGACTTGGCCTTTGGGGAAGAGGAAAGGCCACAACAGTAAAACTCTGTAGGAGGTTCTAATAGGCAACTCAACATTCCCCAACCTTCACTTATCCATAAGGACTTTTCAGGTAAAATTTATTCTTTAAATCTCTTTACCTTGAGGGATACATAAACTTATTCTTATTTATAACATAAATTAACATAAGAAAATCTCTCTTCATTACTCACTAAAAAGTATCTATTGTCTCATTGATGAGTCCATTCATACAAATTAATTTATAATAAAATGTTTAAGACCATGATTCTGAACTCTAACTATATTCTAGAGCAGTGGTGGTGCATTGGAAAATAGAAACACTGAAATATCACCCAGGATTTGGAGGCAGATTTAGTTAGGGCAACAGGCACTGATTTGGACCACTTCCAAAATATCAAGCCTCAATCTCTAGTGGTCTAGAGCTTATACTGGATAGACCAACAGGAACCACAGAAGCACAATGCCTTGTAAATTGGAAATTGCTTCATGCAGTGGGCATCATAATGACTCCCTATGCATCACAGTGACCAGCACTTTCTAGGGAAAAAAGAAACTGGAAGTAGAACAGGAACTATTATTACCTGGGCAACTAAAAAACTGAAATATACTGGCTGGAGGTGCCATTTTCTGTTACAGCAGTAAACCTGTACCATCCATGCTGTAGCAGGCTTTGTATCACTGAAAGCTCTGAAAGGTTTGCTATGAGTGACCTAGAGTTCCTGGGAGGGGGACTGCTCCCAGGCAGTCCCTGTGATGCTTTCAGAATCATAATGGTAGAATTCTATTAGGCAGCCAGGGTTGAGAGTTAAGAGACTTGGCTTTCTGGTTTTCAGTATTTTCATTTAGCATTGGTAGATTTATCTTTTTTGTGGTATATATAGTTAGTCTTCAAATTTTCTCTCCTATTCATTAAATACAGGAAGATAAAACATGGAGGGGGGGGGTGGCCAGGAAGGTGTATCTTGATTCTGCTTAGCTGATTCATTCATGTTATTATTGATGTTATTTACTCTGTGGGAAATCTATGTTCATAATGAAATATTCTGTCTTCATAGTGTATCCACTGCCCTAGTCCATCGTACAGTTAATATAATAATGGCTAACCACTACTCAGAATACTACTATGATAACAAAGATAAAGTTTATCAGTAGGTATACAGATGACTTGCATCAGGGTGAATGAGGAGTCTCTTTCCATCTTTCTCAAACAACATACTTCAGCAATTCTGTTTTCCCCTAAAATTCTCTGTTTGTAAAAGAAATAAGGCTGCTTTGTGTCAGTAAACACAGACTGAAAGAAATTCTAGATATTCATCTTAATGAACAGATTAAACAACTTAGCAGTGACTTAATTCAAATACCATGGAAGGGAAGAATACCTGATCTCCTGGCACACGTACCTACTGCAGGAGCAGTTACACATAGGTTTTTTGGAGTCAATGATAAGTTTAATCACTGTTACTAATTATTGTTTGCTTATCATTCTGTAAGAACAAGTCAGTATTTCCCTGAAAGCTGCTTTTGTTGGGTTGATGTATTTGCCAACCTCATTTCTAGATGCCAAGTGCTTGGCATTTAGAAATGATGAGACACCAATATGAATTCAATTCAAATGCAGAATAAAGCTGAGAGGAGGGCTCATTACAGAGGGGCCAGATGTACTCAGAAGGTCAGGGGACACCTTGTCTGTGAAAGTGACTCTGCATGGTAAGATCATCACAGAAGAACAAAGCCTGGAGGATCATGGCTAGAGATAGACACTATCTCTATAGCTCTACCAGTCTATCACAGCTGTCATTAGCAACACCGCTGTGTAGAGTATATGGATAATCCATCTACACAGCACCCAACATCTTACCTGTGTAGTCTAATTTATTTAGCCCAGGAGAGTTGCCTAAGTACCTATCATTATCCATACTTAGCAGATGGGGACACTGAGGCTCAGAGAGAAAGACAAGCTTTGGCTGCAGCCCAGGTAAACCATGAGGTGAGATTTAAGGCCAAGCCTGAGTGAAGAGGAACCCACAATTTTAATCAGTGCCCTGCACCCTCCAACACATTTATCTTGCACACTCAGGGATTTGACTGAAGATTTCTTTGGGGAATAAATGTGATGAATTACAATATTTGAGATTTATTGAAACATTTGTTACAGGATTTTAATGGAAGCTTCCAGAAAGCATTTTCTATCTTGTTTTGGAACTGACTCTGGACACTGAGTTAGAAACGATTGCCTTGTTTATGAAAGACTCTCCATCATATGCAAGGCTTTCCAGTTTGCCGCAGCCAGATCTGAGAGATAACATTCTAATGAATTCTCTGAAGAGGGTGTTGCAAATTTTTCCTGTAGAGCTCACATATGACACATATTTCAGCATTCTTAATTGGAATTAAAATGCTGGAAATATTACAAAGCAAATGGCATTTTCAATTGCTGGAAAGGACTCTAGCCCTCTCACTGAGGTGGACTTGGGAAATTATCAGGGCAGAGCATTTTTCTGGTCTTTGCCACTTTTACTACTACATTTCGTAGAGATGCCTTTGAAAGTTTCTTGCTTCCTTTCTTCATCTATCTCTCCCTCTTTCACTTCCCCTCCCTCTCTTTCTTTCTTGTTTTATGATACTGATCACTGAACCAAGGGCCTTGACACAGAGTTACATCCCCAGCCTTTTTATTTTTATTTTGAGAGAGCATCTTACAATGCCACCCTCCTGACTCAGTCTTTATATATATGCCACCATGCTGGGTTGAATTTTACATTTTGTTTCAGTTATCATTTGTGTCTAGTTGTACCCCCAAAGCCTAATACAGTCATACAGTTTTTTTCAGAGGTGGCTGAAGCTAGAGCATGTGATTGATTCATAGTGTAATGCTGGGATTAAGAACGGCTGAGTGCAGGATCAGTCCACTGATTGGATTGGCACTGCCCTAAATCCAGCAGTCTGATAAGATAAAAGTGGCATAAAGAAGCTTGTCTCCCCTGTCCCCACCACTGGTTGCTTTGCTACTTTCTGCCCATCACTCATGTTCTCCTATGACATGTCACCACACCTTCGAGCCAGCAGATTATGGACTGAAACCTCTACAAACTGTGAGCTAAAGAAACCTTCCCTCCCTTTAACTTTGAGTGTTGGTATTTTGTCTCAGCAATGAGAAAGCTAGACAGTTTTATTTAGCATTGAGCCTTAGGTCCTAATTAGTCTTTCTGTGTGACAGTCAGTATGTCTTTCCTTTTATCTTTCTTTCTCTAGGTCTCTTTCTGAATGCTAAGCTTTTGTTTCATAGCTTTTGTTTACTTCTGTTTAGTCTCATTCTACTCTTGAGCTCTTCTTATAATGTTCATCCCTTCCTTACATTCTTTAGATACTTGAACTATGTCATATCTTATATCTCCTGTTGCTTTTCCCCCTCATACATGGACCTCTTATCTCTTCACCCATGACTTGTCAGTTACCCATTATAATGAATTGTGGGTTAAGAGCAGCATAGTAATTTGGAGACTTCCGGAGCGTAAGCTCTGCTGGGACAGGGCTCGCCCACAGCACACTCTGCCTCTAGGCCCATATGCAGACCACGGAATAGTGGTTGGAACAAGAAGAGCTTATGGCACCACACACACGATTTAAATATAAAATAATATATTGTTCACAGGAATCCCTCATAGCAGAGTATGTTAGAGATTACCAAGGGCTGATTCTAAAATTGCTTCTGAGACATTGAAACATTGTTGAAAGAAATGTTTAGTCTTTTGCCAAACTACTCTTTAAAAGGCTGTCATTTGCTTTGGATTTCTAAGTTTTGGCTAAGTAGTTTTTGAATAGCAAATGGTTTGAAGTGACTGGCTTAAAAACAATTTTCTAACTTACATAATTTGGGCAAGGAAAAAGGCTTTCTTTTAAACTTTATTTTTAAGTCTGAAATGTTTCAAATATACAACAAAGTACAGAAAATAATATCTCAGACATTCCTATATCTGCCATATTAGATTTAAGAGTACCACACTTTCTTCATTTTCAAAGAAGCGGTGTTGCTTATTACTAACATTCCACCCAGTGCCTTTGTTTTGCTCTCAGTAAGTGCTAGTGTTTTGAAGTTGAAATTGCACCCCTTTCCTATTTTGTTTTTGGCCTTTTGAATATGAGCTATAGGGTACATACAACACCATTCTATCTGAAAATTTTACACAAATAATGTCATACTCTACATTTCCTTCCTCTACTTTTTTCACTCAATATTTTGAGTATTACACATGGCAATATGTAGATATAGTTCATTTAAATTATCTGTAGTATATCATTGCATTAGCATGCTAAAGATCATTTATCCACTTAATTTTTAGCTTTTTCATAACTGTAAACAGTGATGTAAAGAAAACCTTGCATATTTTAATTTATTTTTGCTTATATACAAGTTTCTTGGGCAGAGTTGCTTGGTACTCAAATATGAATATACCTAACTTTATAGAATTTATCTTGTTTTATTTCTCTTTTTTCCTGTACCTTTTAAGCACAGTTCCATTTTATTTACTATAGGTGTCATGCTTAAGTATTTAATCAGTTGACTTGAATTAATAAAGCGTAATTTAAGCAACATGTCTACCATCATTCTGTGTAATAAGACTTTAGAAAACTTTAATTAGGAAGTCCAGTTGTGCAATTGGTACTTATAGATAAAGCTTTAATTTTAAATTCCTTTCTCCCCTTTACAATGTTTTTCATCTGGTATTTTAATTCTATTCTACTTTTCAACCCTCAGAAGCAATCATTACTTCTAACACTATTATTTTAACCACTACACATTTGCTTATATTTGCTAGCACATATAACAATTTTACTAGCTCAATATTTTTGTTTTTTGGATCATGGACACACTATTTCTTTACTTTTGATAAAAATGTAAGCATTAAAGTTTCTGATATTTTATCTAAAAATATTTTGATGTCACATTTGAATAATAATTTCATTAAACATGAAATCCTAGCTTTCCTCAAAGACTTGAATATCTGATGATATCATTATCTTTAGATACATTGTCTTTGTTGACAACTCTACTGGCATTCTTGTTTTTAGTCCATTGGTAGTGAGTTGTTTTATATCTCCTTTTAAAAATTTAATTTTTTCTAGTTTCTTTTATCACTCTTTTTTCTCTAGCTTCTTCTCTCATTTATTTCACTCTTTCTAATAAATGCTTAACATTTATGATCTTTTATAATACAGTTCAGAAACTGATTTTTCAGTTGAATACATCCTCAATTGATAATGTAAAATTTTAAGTTTTATCATTTAAGGCTTTTCTTTCTCTACCTCAGAAATTCTCATATTATAGTTTTTGAAGCATCATATCTTGAGCCGCATATAACACTAAATAAAGTTGATTTTTGTAATTAATAAAATTTGTTTTATTTGGGTATGTTAACTTGTCAAATTATTTTATGAAATAAAACAACAGTAAGTTCGTGTGTGTGTGTGTGTGTGTGTGTGTGTGTGTGTATGTTTCAGTACAAGATCTACTG
This sequence comes from Tympanoctomys barrerae, assembly GCA_002564285.1. Taxonomy (NCBI): domain Eukaryota; kingdom Metazoa; phylum Chordata; class Mammalia; order Rodentia; family Octodontidae; genus Tympanoctomys; species Tympanoctomys barrerae. The sequence goes on along the minus strand of NDGN011364950.1, from coordinate 6,905 downwards.
TGTCTCACTATGTAGCTCAGACTCCTAGTGATCCACCTGTGTTCAGCCTCCCAAGAGCTGGGATTCCAGGCGCGCACCACCATACCCCGTCTTAATTGCCATCTTAGTGCATCCCATGGGCAGCGGCAGCATGACAAGCTGGAGATTGAACCTAAGTTTAATAATTAAATACAAATACTTTCATGTTTGTTTACGAACAAGAAATGCATGTCTTCACACACACACACACACATATGTAGGTATGCAGACATACTATTTTATTAGACCCTACTTACTTTTACTCACCAAGCATGTGCCATATCTGATACCAAGGCTGCAGTTGCACTCGCTGTGGCAGGTGTGGGTGAAAGAGTTACCCTTGCATTGCACCCTCCCTACACAGCCTTCAATTGCCACTCGCAGGAGCTATGCTGCAACACTGAGCAAAGGTATCATGAAAATTACTGATAAAGGCTCAAAATAACATTAAATGTTTACAATCTTGAGGGTCCACATTACTTGCCCAGGGTTACACTCAGCCTCTTGAGTTTATGTTTGACATGCCATCCTTTACCTCTCTTTTATATTACCTGTATTTTTCCTTTATTAGGTATTCTTAGTAATACTTCAGTTTTATCTTCAAGTTCACCAGTTCTTTCTTCAGCTGTATCTAATTTATTGTTTAAATTATCTGCTGAATAATCGTATTTACATTTTAGTAGAGAAGTTTAAATTGAGATGACTTTTCTGCTAGGCAGGGTGGCAATACTGACTGAAGAATTAAAAGTTTTCATCTTTTTAAATTATGCAAAAATCTTTTATGAATTTCTCTAAAGAACTCACATTATTCATATTATGGTAGTAATACTTATTTCAGTGTTCCTTATTATATAAAATAGAAATGTTTCTTGTTAAGGAAATGCTTTGTATTCACTATCCATAAAGTAACTACCATTCAGACAACAATATTCCTGAACAAAATATGGAAATATTTGATATATTTAAATAGAATAAAGCATATTACAAAGGCATATCCATAATAGGAACAGATTTTTTGAAAAGAAAAACAGCATATTATCAAAGGAAAGATGTTATTAAATCATACTTCAAAATGCTTATTCTACCCCTGGTCATTTTTAGTTGAACAAATTAAGAATAATTTTCATTTTTTACATAATTGTTTCAATTTTTCTACAATACCTAAAATTATTTTGATAAAATAAAATGAATCTGTTTCTGCTATACTGTTTTTTGATAACACAAAGAATAATTTTAAATAAAAAGAAAATCAAGTTCTTTGAAAACTAAATAAGTTAATGTAGTAATTAAGACATTATGTGGTACAATTTTAGTGCAATTTGAATTGATGAAAATGAGACTTATTGTGAGGCTGCTCTAGCAGATATTTGACCACATGGAGAAGAAAGGCAAACCAATAAATTGCAAACTTTTCCAACCAGAACACAGTGATTAGAAAATGAAACTATAGAACTGTATTTCTGAACATATAGACCCAAATTATACTTTATCCTTTTAAGGGTCTTTCTAGAAAAATCCCTTTCAAAACATCAAGTGACTTCTCTGCCTGGTACTCCTGTTTCATGACTAAAAAGGACAAAAATAAGCCACCCATTCATGAATTCAGCAGAAAGTACTAAGAATTTTATGATATATACTTAAGGATATATTCATGAACAAAAACTCCAAGATTACTAATAAAACAAAACCCACTTGTGGAATGTGGGTTCCACAATAAAATGGAACCCAATTCTTTGATCAGTTTCTTATATTCCTTCAGAGTGCTTTCAAAATCAACCCCTTGGAAAAAATCTTTCATCTATGACCAATAATCCCATCTTTGGTTCCTAATGCCAAGTCTAATGAGTTGATATGCAGTAGCCCAAAATATTGTATGACAATGTCATTTTGGCCCAATGGAAGATAATCTCACACTTGAATAGGGATACCTGGCAAGGTCCTTGGAGAGAGAAGTGTCAGGAAATGTATTAAACATGCTATGTTCTATCTGATGGCCTCTACCCAAGCATGTCTCCTGCTTACATTGATTGATTGATTGATTGATTGATTGTATTTTAAAGTCAGAATCCACAGGATCTCCAAGGTCTCACTGTGTACATAGATTGGATTCATAGTGATCTGCCTGTGTTCAGCCTCCCAAAGAGCTGGTATTACAGGCCCGCACCACCATGCCCAGTCTCAGTCACCATCTCAGGGCACCTAGACGGTAGACCCAGCAGGACAGACCAGGGATTGAACCCCTACACAGGCACTTTAAACCACTGAGCTATTTAGCCGGCCCTCAGCTTACTTCTAGTAATGCTTTATGTTTTAAGAGCACAGCCTCAAAGATACCTCCTATTCACAGAGCACCCAAATTGAAGAAAATAATATACAGAATGCAAGTTGACTGGAGACTAACATGTATAGACTGTATCTCTTGATGAAATTGAAGAATCCATCCTCTTAAAAACTTTTATGCTCAGTATGTTATTTCCCCATGAGAATGAAAAAGAGATAATGTAGAAAAATGTTTCAATCATATTAAAGTTCTTTCAATCAGTCTGGCCATTTTCTGGTCATTCACAGTGAAAGCTTTGATATAGGGGTCTTGCTTGTGACCCCAGATTATTCTTCCATTTGACTTGAGCTTCCTTGGCTTGAACTAATTCCAGGAAGAATACTGTTGCAAAGAGAAACTTTCCAGCCTGCTTCCAATGAGTAGGCTGCTATGGAATGAAGGTGCCTCAAAGCTGAGGGTTTAGTTGAAATAGCTGGTGTGCATGAGTGTGTGTGTGTGTGTGCATGAATGTGCATGTGTGCATGTGCATGTGCGTGTGTGTGTGTGTGTGTGTGTGTGTGTAGGTAGGTAGTTGATGTTCTAAGATTTTTCCATAAAATATTCACAGAAAACAAAATTCTTTAGCTCATGCCCTATCAGGGCATCAGCTGGGCCACTGAGGAGTGTAAAATTGGGCCTCCCTGTCCTAACTTTGCCACTTCCTATGCATCTGTAATTATTTCTAAATAAAAAAGCTAATAAATAAATCATCACTTTCAAAAACATGCTCACATTCAATGTCTTTCATTCTTTTAAATCTTTTATCTTATGTGACCAAATTATAGATCCTTATGAGTGAAAGAAAACCAAATGCAAGCCAAGAAAAATGTGGATTGCAGTGACCTTCTGCAATGAGACCTACCTGAACAGGCAAAAGAAAAGGGTTGCACCCTCTAATTCTTCTACCATACAAAAACGAAAGACTTCAAAGAGTAAGACTGGACATTTCAACAGTTCCCCCCTCCTACATTTAGTAGACAAGCTGAAAACAAATGCAACCTTTTAGAATATTTTTCTGAAAAAATAGTTCTTTATCTAGATAAAAATTCTAATAATGCATAATTTATCCTGCTCAGAATTTAAAAAACTTAATGAAGTTTTTTCTAACCAGATCATTTAGAAAAATTTTTGTTGTTCTCTCTACTTAAATGTGTTTCACGCAATTTCTTCAATGTTAAAAGGGTTTTGTTCACTTATTTAAGGCCTCTTGAGTAAGATCTTGAAGAACCCCATACACCTTTCGCCATGTAAAGACAGGGAAAATGGCTGTCCACAAGCCAAGATCATCCTCACCAGACATAAGACCTGCTGGCTCATACATCATGAAATTTTAACCTCAGTAACTATGAGAGATAACTTTCTGTTGTTGATAATGCCAGTCTATGATATTGTAGTGCATCAGCTCAGAGACACCAAGATTGTGAGCAAAAGGACAGATCAAACCAAACTAGCCAAACCAGGGCAAAGAAACCTGTGATGATGATGTTTGGTGCCTTAGCCTTCCCATTCCTGTGTGTAAAATCCTTGATATGAAGCACACTAGACTATTAAGGGGACTACTAGACTAGTCTAAGGGGAAATTAGACTTACTTGGAGTTGGTCCTTCACATCAAGTTAGGGTAGTGTGATGCATGCAGCCAGAGCCTTTTACACAGTTTGGAACCTGTTGAGAAAAAAAAAACAAACCTACACAGATTCTTTAATTCAATTTTGGTTTCTTAATTTTGAAAAAACAGGAGTGCAAGTTGGCTCACTTTTTAAAATTTTTTTATTCATTTTAATGAGAAAATAAAATGGCAATGAAAAAGTTTCAAAACAAGATAGTAGGACAGTTACAATAATTAATACATTGCATATTGTTGTCTTCATAGTGATTATTCAGAGGACAAGATGCAGACAATATATCTTGTCTAAACAATATTAGTACAAACCTTTCTTCTCATTGAACTAAAGGAAAGGAGCTTATACATCTATCCTATTTTGTATATGCATATTTTTATTACAAAATGGCCCTTTGTTTCTACCTCCTTTTTTTGATTTATTCTGTCAGAGATGGGTGTTCCATTTCTGTTAGAGAAACTGTATTAGGAGATATCTTTAAAGGACCTTTACATACTTGATGCCAATTAAAATATTGTAGCTACTTGAATTCAGCAAAATAGCCCAATATAGTCTAATAGTCCATAATAGTAGTGGGTAAACAGCAGAACTGGTAATTTTCAGAAGTTGTTGACTTGAGCCTTTTACAGCTTAGCCTATTAATATGGCATTATTTTTTTTATAACTCATGGTTATACTGTTCTGCAGGATTATTAAGACCATGTTGAAGGAAGACCTATATGACTAAAAATATAACTTTTGTATTTGACAAGGTCAGTCAAATCCTCTCAGGATTTATCCTAATACCATGTATAGCACATTATAGATCTTCTGTGAGTATCAGCCATTTGGATGAGTCACAGCTTTTGTTTGACCAGTTTGCTCTCTGTGAAAGCCTGAGAGACATTTTTCTCTCTAGGTGACTCTTCTTAGGCATACTAAACATCATCAATCACTTTCCTCTGTGAGCCCATAATCTCCTTGATCAGAAAATTTGGGACACCACTGAGTTACAGGATGTTACAGTACAGGTTCTCTTATGTCCTGAGTCCTCACTGACCTTGAAGGGCTAGGGCCAAAAGATTGGCTATCCTTGTAGCCCCTGTATTTCTCTAATTTTTGGTCTGTAAATTTTAGTTGTTAAAAATCCAGAAGGTTAATGATATTATTACCCTGTAAGACAGGCAGTAGAGCTTAACATCACTATCTTGTCTGAGTATCAAACGCCTTAGACATAACAAGGAACTGCTATTTTACAACAAGCATGGATATTATAAACTTTAAATCCCTATAGAATGTGAAAAAATCAATTGCACATTTTTACACAAAACTTTAGAAATCAAACCACATACAACAGTGTAGCAAGACCATACGATAACATTCTTTTTTCTTGTCTCTTGTTTTTTTTATTACAATTTTTAAGTTTCTTTTTACAAATATTTACTTTAAAGAGAGTATAGCAATAATTGATATGACATTAGAAGCAGGAAGCATTTAGAAGACCAGAATGATAGGTATTCTAATCATGGTTTTAGTATTATATATTACTATCCTAGTTAGTTGCTTAGTTCACAGATATCAGCATATAGAGTTAGTTGAGGTGATAATTCTACCCATTAACTTCTATTTTCAAAAACCTAATGAAGATTTTTAGAATCATTGCCTGAACCGTGTTATTTATATAAATGTTTGGTTTTGCCCCGTCATATTTCCTAACTTTTCTCTTTGCTCTCTCATTGTTAAAATCTTAAGTTCTCACTTTCCATTTAACTATGTTATACCTTTCAATTTTTATTTCTTCTTTTGAGTTCTTACATGAGGGAGACTATATGATATTTACATACAAAACCTTTGTCTGAGTGCTTATTAGTAAAGATTCTTTTCCCAATTTGTGGGTTGTTTTTTCATTCTGTTCAATTTCTTTTGACATGTAGAATCTTCTCAATAAGCAGAGGCCCCAGTTGTTAATTCTTTCAATTATTTCCTGTGTAGTATGATTTTGATTTTTGTTCACAAACTCTTTGCCTACCTCCATGTCTTCAAGATTTCCACCTAATTTCTCTTCCAGGTGATTTAGTGTTACTGTTTTAATGTTTAGATCTTTAATCCATTTTGTCATTAGTTTAGAGCCTGGTGACAGAAAGAATCAAGTTTTAGTTTTCGGCATGTGGAGAGCTACTTTTTCTAGCACCATTTGTTTAAAAGGCAATCTTTCTCTCAGTAAGCATGTTTTTCACCTTGGTCAATGATAACATAGCTGAGTGTGTTTGTAGTTGCATATGCATCTTCTTATCTATACCATTGAGCCTCAGGTCTATTTTTTGCCAGTACCATGCTAATTTTATCACAGTAGCTTTGTAGCATAATTTCAAGTCAGGACTTGTAATGCCTCCTGTCTTGCCTTTGTTGCCCAGGATTACCTTTGCTATTCTAGGGTTTTTCTGGTTCCAAATAAATTTTAGGAATGATTTTTCTAGGTCTGTGAGGTATATTGCTGGTATTTTTATAGGGTTTTCCTGAAATCTTTAAAATAATTTTGGGAGTATGGTCATCTTCACAATGCTGGGTCTTCCCATGCAGGTGCAGGGAATATCTTTCCATTTTCTGAAATCCTCTACAATCTACTTTTTCAGAATACTGTAATATTTATTTAATAGATCTTTACTTCTTTAGTTAGATTAATACCTAAATATTTCGTTTGCCAAGGTGCTGTTGTAAAATATATCATTTCTCTAATTTCCCTCTCTGTGTGTTTGTTATTTGTGTAGAGGATTTGTGTAATACCATTATTTCTGTAATACCCAATGCTTTTGACTATTGGGTATTAACTTTGTATCCTGCTATGCTACTAAATTTGTGTATCAATTTTAGTAGCTTTTTGGTGGAGGTTTTTGGAACTTCCAAATAAAGTATCATGTCATCTGCAAATAATGACAGTTTAACTTCTTCTTTACCTATTCTTATTCTT
>NDGN011364938.1:0-10863 GCA_002564285.1 Tympanoctomys barrerae | reverse complement strand
CCTGCTATTCTGATCTTAAGAGCCATCTCCTTGGGAGACTCCTGGCTGTGACCAAGGAGCAAGCCATGCTCTCTCTTGGCTCTGGGCTTGCAGGGCAGCTTATCCATTCATGTTATGTCCTTGGAGAGCTGTTCATCTGTTGCTACCCTTGGTTTTGACATTCCTAGCTCCAGGAAGTCTCTTGAGCTGCTTTTCAAACCTACTTACCTTGGAAAAACCAAATATGGCCCTGGGCATCTTCAAAGGCTGCATCCACAGAACTGGGCAGGCCCTGCCAGTGGCGAGAGGCCAGTGCAGGGTACCCAGGCTGTAACCGGCCACCACGCAGCCTCCACACAAAGCCCACTTTGAAGAAGAAGAGCTCGCCTCGGATGGTGGAGACAGCATCAAAGGAGGTTTCACAGGCATCTGGTGGAGTTTCCGGCTTGGGTGGGAAAGAGGAGCCAGAAGGGAGGCCTCACTGGAGCCACAAAGGCCAGAAGGAGTGAGGGACATACTGGGACAGGGCCTCACCTCCTGTCTTCCTACCCTCACAAGTCTCACCTCCAGTGGTGCAATCTCATTGGTGTCTACTCCTCCTTGGGGTCCCAGGACTGGGGCGTGGGAGGTAGGGGCCAGCCATGGCCGACCATACAGGTGTTGGATGCCCCTGCGGTCATCTGGGCTGAGGCTCAATGGGTAGCGGAAGGTGTAGAAAGGGGACATAAGGGCCTTAGCTGCTGTTGTATGTTGCAGCCCCAGTACATGGCCAAATTCATGAGCTGCCACCTGCAGCAAATCTGTGCCTGGAAAAGGGAGGCAGGTCAGCAACACCCCTCCCCACCATACCTCCCAACTCCAGATCCCAGCTCAGGGACCATGGCAAGTGCCCTCCCCATTCTTTATAATCTCCAGTTGCCCCATCTGGAAATGGGTTGCCAGGCCATACCCTGGTTGTCCCCAATAGTCCAGGTCTCATCATAGTCGAAGTGGACGTCCCCTTCTCGGTGGGTCTTGGGGAAGAAGGCATGGGCTAGGATGCCCCCAGGCCCATCAAAAGGCAGGTTGTCCCCATGCCAGTACCTGTGGATAGGTGGGAGCAGAGTCAGTGGCTGGTGGCAGTGGGGTTTATTCCCGGAAGGGTCCCAGGCTGCAGGTTCACCTGGTGAAGTCGATCATGATGTCAGCACGGCCCTCATGCACCTCGGTGAAGGTGAGTGGTGTCACCTCGCTCCATACCTGTAGGGCCTCCGCCATCGTCTTCCGTACCTGCTCCCGCACCAGCTGCCATGGGAACCGGAGGATTCTGGGGAGCGGGGGAGGCGAGGAGTCTGACCCTGGGGCAGGGAAGCCCCTAGGATGAAAGAGCCAAGTTGCTCCTGAATGCTCAGTATATGTGTGTATGCAAGAGCCAGAGACAGTGTGCTTTGGGCCTCAGGTCTAGCCAGGCAGTCTCCCTGGCCACATGCGTGCATCCTTTGTGTTGACTTGTATGTATTTAGATGCATGCAGTTCTGCATTTGGTGCAAACAACATGGGACCATGAATCCTGAGACCTGGCAGTTCTATTCACTGTTGGGGAGATCCTGGGTCTTTTTTTTTTTTTTTTCTTTTATCTGACACAGGGTCTTGATATGTAGTTCAGGCTGGCCTTGAATTCGCTTTGGGCTCAGGCTGACTTCAAACTCGCAGTGATTCTCACACCTCTGCCTCTCAAGTGCTGGGATTACAGGTGTGCACCACCACACCTGCAACCCTGGGTCCTTAAACTTCATCTATATTCCTAGTTCCCCACCCAAGGAACTCCCAAGGCCTCAACAGCCTGGGTTCCAATGCTGTGTGCCACTAGACAATTCTTCTCTCCTAGGCTAAGCCTCACCTTCCTCATCTTTTTAGGAACCTCTCACACCATCCGGTGAAGAGCAGGCTACTCCCTATCTCTGTTCCATAGTTTACAGCTACATGTGGCCTACATTGTGACGGTAGACTCTGGGAGGACAGGGCTGATTCGCCATAGAGTCCCAGGCCTGCCCTTTTCAGAAACACCTATCTCCAAGCATATGCTGAGACTCACTGGATGATGACAGAGGGTGGCCCCAGTGCTGCAGGAAGGTGCAGGCTTATGTGTGTGTGTGTGTGTGTGTGTGTGTGTGTGTGTGTGTATGTCTCAGACAGCATGCAGGTTGTTAGTCCATAGACGGCTGGGAGCACATGATGGATCTGTCAGCCATGTAGATCAAGCCCTGGCATGTGTCTCAGGAAGCAGGGCTGAGGGTAGCAGGCTCTCACACAGACACAGTTCTGCTCTCATGGCCTCTGGCCCCTACCTGTAGGTGAGGTCTGTCTTCTCCCAGCGCCCTCCAGACAGCACAAAGCGCTTCTGCCGGTTGCGTGCACTCGGCCCATCAGGTGGGTCAGGCACACCACAGCGTGGAAGTCTGGGGCCACCGTCAGGCCGGGGGGCCTCCTGAACAGCAGAAGCAGATGTCAGGCTGCTAGACAGATCGGCATGCCAGGCTTGCTGCCCCTTACTCACAAGATGGTGGTGGTGGTGGTGGTGATGGTGGGCATCCTGGGCAAGAAAGAGGATACAAAAGCCAGGTTAGACCTCAGGTCCTCATGGTCCCAGGTTAGATGCATGGCTCATCAACACAACCAAGTGTGGCTCCAGCACACCGGGTCACTGGGCAAAGGGAGTGGCCGGCAGAGGCGCTTGCACATAGCTAAGCTGACCCTGCTTTCCTGACCCCTTGTTCAAAGGCACCGAGCTTTCTCCTCCTCCCTTCCCTCCTGTCACCAACCTTAGCTGCTCAGGCCAGTGTGGTCTGGATGGAAAGACTACGAGCCTGTGAGCCTCCAACCGTGCTCTCCATACATACCCACAGTGGGCCCCAAAAAGCCTGCTGGAGAAACACCAGACAAGTTCCTCCTGCTCTCCCCATCAACTCTCAGCAAACTCATTTCCACCTTCCTTTCTTCGGAGGTCCATTGAGCTCAGACACACCCAGCGCCTGGTTAGGTAAACAGCCTCTGCCCTTTCTCCTGCCCAGGGTGCTCCAAGTTCCTCCCCCAGCATGGACCAGCTGTGGCCCTACCATGTGGCCTTGTTTGTCACCTGACAGATGGTGGTAATAATCCCACTGCAACAGTATTGATTTGAGGATGAAACATCGTGTGCGTTGAGTACTCAGCACAGGCTTAGGCACCTGGGAAGGGCACCTGGTAACTGAGGTCTGCCTTCCTTTCTTAGAGGGGGTACTGGGGATTGAATCCAGACTCCTGTTTTTTACCACTGAATGACATTCCTCCCCCCACATCCCTTGAGATCTGATTTCTAGCAGAGATGGTTCTGTTCACATCCTGCCAGGGCTGGGCACATAGTGGGGGCTAGATCTTGATGTGCCAGCCCCTTTCATGCAGGGAGGGTGGGGGCAGCTAGTTACTAGACCCCCAGGCCCATCCTGCCCAAGCCTCAGTTCTGACCTGAGTTGTATCTTCCCAGCCTCTGCAAGTCCCTGGGGCAGAAGTCATAGTGCTCAAGCAAGAGGAAAAAAAAACAAAAAAAAAAACAAGCTCAGAGAGGTTACTGAGGAAGGAATGGTAGAGCCAGGTGAGGATTCTGGCGCCCCAGGCCAAAGGCAAAGACCTGGATAGAGATAGTACACAAAGGCCAAGTGTTCTCCTAGGCTGGAGAAAGATGGAGCCACGCTGTTTGCAGGAAACACTTGGCACCTGTCTGGTCCCGGCCTGTCTGATCTGGGCGGTGCAGCCTTCCCATAGCCATATTTGGGGTAGGAGCCTAGCCCTTCAGACTCCGCCCTCAGCCGCAGCCCTGGCAGCTCTCCCAGGCTCCGGGGCTCAGATCAGAAGCTCTAAGTTCTAGAGTTGAGGACTCAACTTTTAAGAATGCTCTGTGTTGAAGGAGACTTCCAGGCCATCAGGGGTACTTGGAGTCAGTCAGGATGCGAGGCCCTAGACTAGTTGCCTCCTAATTTCAGGGATAGCTTGATGCATGGTTTCCTGGGAAAGCACAGCCTCCCTAGGTTGTGTGTGGTTCCAGCTGATGCTGGGCTCCCTGTTAATAAGTACTTGTCACTGTGGTGGGCTAGGGTCCTGCCTACAGCTGTACCCACATGCTGTCAGTGCCCAGGAGAGAAGCCCTCATCAATTCCACCATCACTGTGTCCAATTTCTCCTATGAAGAAGTGGAGCAACTTGCTCAGATAACATCTGGCAGGGTACGGGACCCTCTAAACTCACAAGCTACTCACTACCGCTGCTTTGTTCCTGGAGATTTATCTAGTCCCCAGAGGAGGGACCCAATGCTGATCTCATCCTCATGGCAGAAGAGAAGGAATAAAAAATTATTACGTACCTGCTATTTCCCAAGTGTTTTGTGAAGTTCAGTGAGCCCCACACCCCCATGCCATAAGGTGGGGACAATGCTTAGTGACAGTGTGGATACCAATCTGTGTGACTAAATGCAAGGGCCTGCCCACCCCCTCCAGCCTACAGGATAAACAGATTCTTTCCCTCAAGCTGACAAGGGGTCTGGTCCCCTGGGGACCCCAACAGCCCAGAGTCCAGCCTGCCAGCTCGATTTATGACAGAAATCTCCTTTCTCCTCTGCTCTCGGGTGCAGACAGCCATGGGGGTGAGAGGGGAAGAGCTGGATGCACACCTCACTGGGCCTTCCTCTCCTTCCCCCATGAGATTTTAAGTCCTCAGCCAGGCCCCTGCATCATGGATGACACTCTCAGTGCAGCACAGAGCCAAGCTCTGAGGCTCTGAAAGCCTAGTTGTATCCCACTGTGACACTGGACAAGTCAATGCCGTGTTTCAGCCTCAACCTTCCGGTCTATCAAACTGGGATGATAAATTTGTCCCTATGACAAAGGACTAAGTGATATCCTTCCGTAATGTCCACTGCAGCCTCTGGCACAGAGAAGCATCCTTATTTGGCCCTGCTACCTGCCCCTGTAGTTCCTTCCTTTCCCAACTTTTGAATGCATTTTCCCAGATTCTTAGTCTTCCCAGGACTATTGGGCTCCAGCGAGGCAGGCTGGTGGGCTCAGCAGTCTCATCTACAGCCCAGAGGAGTGAGGGGAACAGCCATCACCCTATTTCCCAGAGCAGAGCATGAAAAAGAGTCCAGAGAGACTGAGAATTTTGTTCAGCATCACAAAGCAAGTCAAGCAAAAGCGGGGCTCAGACCTGGGGCTTGTGCCTCCCCACTCCAGGGCTTTCCCTCACCCCTACCCCTCAATTCTTGGCTTATTTCCCAAATCCACATTCCTGAGAAGGATTTCTAAAGTATTTCTGCTTCTAGTACATTCCCTCTTCCTAAGCAATAGCCTCCCTTGGGCTGCCCCACCCTAGGTGCCAGCTCGCTGTGCCCGCCTCCCTCAGACTAGCAGCCACCAACCCTGTAGTCTCCGACACACTCAAGGAATTTCTTGGCTGACCCAGTCTCCTGGTTAAACTCAGAAACTCAAGGGCAGCCTCTGAGCTGATTTCAAATCCAGAAAGTGGGAGGTAGCTGGTAGAGGGGAGATTAGGGAAGACCCAGGTTAGGAAGCTACTGAATAAGACCAGGCTAGTTGTATCCTCTCTAGGCCTGTTTGCTTTCACTCCAGTAGAGACAATTAACCACCGCTACACTTTCTGCTGTCAGCAAGAGGCAACCTTGAGAGAAGGAACTTTGTCAGGCTGTGAAGAAGACAGCAGAGCAACACCAGGTGGTTCTGGGAAGCATCGTGCCCATCAGAGGCTCAGAGAGATCAAGTAACCTGCCCACCCCAGTGGGCATTCATCTTCCCCACATATGTAACAGCCCCTTGCCACCCGCCCCCTCTGCTGGCTCCACAAAGGAAAGCAGCTTTGCCCCACTGGGCTGTGGGGCTTTTTTTCATCAGCCCTGAAAGCTGGGAACTGGGATGGATAAATATTTACAGAGCTCTTCTGGCCCCGCTGACGACAGCCTAGGGATAAACATGCTGGAGGCAACCCCAAATGCTCCCTGGGACAGACAATAGGCCAGCTCAGAACCCCCAACCCTGCCAGCCCCCAATCCCAGCACTGAACCTGCACAAGCATCAGAGTGGCAGCTACAGGTGACAGAGCGTCTCCAGCATACCTGGCATTGTTTCATTTAATCTTCCAGGCTCAGCAATAGATGCTGTTAGCTCCTCCAGCCCCATCCTCTCAGTGCAGGTGGATGAGATGAGGTTCTGAAGGCTGCTTACTGCTTCCCTAAGTGTCATGTGGGTCACCCAGACCTCTCCAATTCCCCAACCCATACGTTGAGCTGCTACTGGAGTATTCCCAACTAAGGTCTAAGCTCTAGGGGACTGAGAGGGGCCAGGGAACATCTGTTCCTCTCCACCTTTCCTGCCCGCCCTTTCTCCCATAGCCAATGGCAGGCAAAGTTGGCACGTCAAAGCAGGCGTGGTTGAGCAGGCTGTCACACCCTTTCGCTCCCATTGTCACCTGAATTGATCACGCTTTAGCTGTGGGACAGAGTGGACCAGACACCCAGGAGCCCTCAGGCCATGCTGGTAGTGGTCCAGACTCTGGCCCCAGGCCACGCTGCCCCCTGTGGTGGTATCCGCCCAGCAGTGGCAGCCTCCTCCTTTCTTCACTCTGCCCGGGCTCTCTTGAGCACATTTTCTCCTTCTGTCTTCCCATCATTCCTCAACTTTTCACCCTCTGAGAGTCTCACCCATCTCTTTCTTTCTGACACTACCCGATGGCCACACATATTGTCACTTACACTCATGGCCCCCTGGTTCCAAGGCTTCCAAACTTGTCTCCCACAGGTGCGGAGGGGGCGGCATCCCCTCTACACGTACACCCAATTTTCTCCAGCGCCTTGGCTTCCCTCCCCAGCCCCTCCTTTGTCGTCCGCCCAACTGTGCACCTGGAGGTGTGTTCAGTGTGGCCACACACCTGGAGGCTGACACCTGCTTGGGACCTGCTGGGCTTTGTCCCTGTCATGAATAGGAGGCCCTGTAACCACTCCCTCTGCTACCTCTCCCAGTAGACATTCCGGCATCCGCGGTTGGGGCGCGAAGAGCAGGTCCCCACGCTGGGAGGGGGCGTGGGTTCAGCGCGGAGCTCCGCCTCACTAGCTCGAGCGATCCCCGCGCAGACTCCACTTGCACACCTCCGGGGACGGGAAGCTCATTATCACACCCATGAGAACCCAGAAGCCGGTTCCGGGGCCAGCCGCGCCAGGCCACCCGGGGCGCTCCAGTGGGTTCCGCTCGACCGGTGGGCCCAGCCCTCGTGCCTGGCCCTCCCTCTGGGAGGAGCTGCAAGCCGGCGGCGGGCACTCACCAGCGGCCGGGCACGGGCCAGCGGCGGTGGCAGCAGCAGGAGCAGCGGGAGCAGGAGGGCGCGCGGGGCAGCGCCGCGGAGCCCGGCCGCCCGAGCCATCCGCCCCGGGGCTGTTGGGCCTGCTGGGCCGCGCCGGGCAGCGGCCCCTTATAGCCTCCGCTCCGCCCCCGGCCCGCCCCGGTCCCGCCCCCCACCGCCTTTTGTTCTAAACTCTCCCGGCAGCGGTGGCCTAGGTGGGGGAGGTGGCTCGGGAGGGGCTGGACCCTAAGGGATCCGGCTCTGGAGACCCGTCTAGTCCCGAGGCGGACCAAGCTCCAATCAGAGGCCTGACGCTGGGCGTAACTTTGGCCAGCGGGTGCCGCTGCGGGCCTCGGTTTCCCCGCCGTGTGTTCAGTGTCCCAAAGCCTTAGACCTGGTGGGGGGTGGGGGGGAGGAATCAGAGGCGTCGGATTTAACTCCTCCCCAAACTCACCCCCACCTTTGGAAGGCTCCTCACCCCTGGCGGTCTCCTTTGTGGCCTAACCTTCGACCTTCTGTCAGCCTGTGACAGGTGGTCCTACCCTTGGGCAAGTTCTCCCAGCCCTCAGTGCCCGCTGATCCATCTGTGAGGAAAGATGATAAAATGTGTCCCGGGGAAACTGCGACCTACGGCAGGGGCTGGTCAGTCCCTCACTTTGGAACAGAGTAAATTTGTAGATTGGAAAAACAAGAGTCTGAGAGAGAACGGCCAGGCTTTTCCAGGAGGCAAAGCAAACGTCTGGAGAGGCTCTCGCGGTGGAATGGTGGGGTGGCGAGGTGACTGTAGCAAAGACCTAGACGCGCATCTGAGTAGGGCACTGGAAGGCCAGGCTCTTTTGGATCTCTCAGAACTTGAAAGAGAGGAAGAGAGAATCAAAGGAGGGGTGATGTGCACCTTTAGAAGGGATTCCCCCAGTCTCTGAATGGAGGTTGTGCTGAATCCTGCTGTGCACCCCAGTGCTGAAGGGCCTCTCCTCTACCCACCATACCGGACAGTCTGCCCCATGATGGCAACTCTGCAGAGCAGAGACCCGGGCAGCGGCTCCTTTCCAAGTAGGCAAGCAAGGCCCTGAGGGAGGTGACGCTGCGGGCATCCAGTCTGGACCCAGAAAGACAAGGGAGGGTGCAACAACGCCCAACTTCTTCTGGAAGACTCATAGAGCCCCCTAGGGGAGGAGGCAGGACAAGACAGTGAGAATTTCAAGACGTAGAGACCGCAGTTTCTTTTAGCACCTCACGTTCATGTATGCCTGTGTGATACTGGGGGTTGTGTTCACAACCTTTACACCCAGCTATGTGCTCAGGTTTGTTTTATTCATTCATTCATTCATTCATTCATTCATTCATTCATTTGTATTAAGACAGGATCCCAAAAAGTTAACATCCATCAGGACTGGTCTCAAGGCTTCAACCCTCCTGCCTCAGCCTCCCAGAGTGCTGGAATTACATTTTTTGATACCAAGAATCAAATTCAGGACGTTGCACTTGCCAGACAGGCACTGAACCGCTGAGCTATATCCCCAGCCCTGTGACTATACTTTTAAAAGGTAAGCTTTGCCTCAGCTTTTTAAATTGTTCTTTCTTTTGTGTGTGCTCCTCTTTTTTTTTTTTTTTTTTTTTNNTTTTGAGACAGGGTCTCATTCTATAATTCAAGCTGGATTGAAGTTACTGTGTAGCCCAGGGTGGCCTTAAACTCATGGCAATCCTTCTATCTCAGCCTGCCAGGATTACAGGTATGTTACCACACCCAGGCTGTATGCCTCACTGTATTTATTTATTTAGTTGTTACAGGGTCTCAAAGCCAGGTAGGATGGTTCCACTTGGCCAATGGGAACCAGGGGAGCATGAATTACACAAGCAGAATAGTGGGGCTAGAGCAGGCCTGGCACCTCTGAAAAGGAGGCTGTGGCCCACACTTTCCACATGTCTCACAGGCTGGTCAGAAGGTGTAAGTTCAAGAACATAGGAGTGTGTGGGACTTTGGTGAACAATGTGTGTGGTTGGGAAGAGTTTTGCTACCTATCCCTGTATGTCCTCCCTCCCTTTCTTAGAGGGACCCATGCTCCCCACTTTGAGACCAAGCCCCTTCTCTCAGATGATTTTGCTCTTGGTGATTTCCTGGTGTGAGACAGCCTCCTCTCTAGTACACCAGATCTTACAGAAGAAGCGAAAGAAGTCAGGGTTTCTCCCTGCCCCGCTATAGTATGGCCATAGCAAAGTCACCAAGAGAGGAAAAAAAAATTAAAAACTTCAAGTTCCTGAAAAGCAGGGAAACATCTAAATTCACACCTTTGTCATCACCTAGGCTAGAACCAAGGTGCTAAAATCTTGAGTGCTCCGAGCCCGGCCTGATGGCCTAAGCTGTAATTGCGGCATTCTGGGAGGCTGAGGCAGGAAGATCACAAGTTCAGCCTACCTGAACAACGAACGTTGTGAGATCTTGTATCAAAATAATAAAGATCTGGGGATGTAGGTCGATGTGATTGCCCTGGATTAAAAAAATGTCCGGAGACCTCATAATCCATACCTATGCTAAATTTGACCTTTGCAGGACAAGTGCTTCTAGGCACCCAGGTTAAAGACAGAATTTGGGGGCCGGGGAGATAACTCAATAGAATAAGTGCTTGCCTGGCGAGCGCTAGGGCCTGAATTCAATCCCCAACCAAACAGCATTTGGGACGGATACAAGATCTGAATGTCGCATAAGCGCTGTCAAGGTCCGAGGCAGCGTCTGTGTGGTTAGGATCCCAATGGGACAGATAGTGTGGTTCCTTCGGAGTCCGCACAGAGAGCGGAGCCTCCTCGCAACCTCCACGGATGCTGCTCCAGGTTGCCGGATCCAGGAAAGGTCAAAGAAGGGTCTTGACGCCCCCTAGCGGGAGTTCTGGGACGGGTCGCTCTAGTCCACTCCAAACCGAGAACCAGTGGTAATCGGCAGGCTCCAGCGAGCAGGGCCAGGGAGCGAAGACCGACCTTGCATCTTTTTCCTCCGGTTGTCTCCCTCCCTGCCCCTCGCCGAGGTCCTTCTAACAATAAGATCTGGTCCTGTCACCCGTGCTTCAGCGTCGGCGATTCGCGACAATGGCCAGTGTCCGCAAGGTCCTCCTAGCTCGGGCCAGGCACAGGGAAGGTGCAAGGTCTTCTTTCCCAGTTGAGACTGACGTGGAGCCCAGAAGGACGCTCGGAATAACCCGCGGTCGGAGAAGGAGGGATTGGCTGCCGAGAGCTCGGCCTCCCGGGGCGTGTCCTGGAAGCCCCGCCCCTCGCCCTTGCTAGAGAGTCACAAGCGCTGAAGCGTCTGACAGTGACACCGAGACGCCGTCAGTGTCTGCTGATCGCATCTCGTCGGGGTCCTACCATGCCTCGGGGAAGCCGCAGCGTGGCCGCCCGGCCAGCCAGGTGTGAGGAAGACGGGGTCCCGGGGGCCCGGGATTAGGGAAGTGTGGGTCTCCTCCCAGGACGTCCGTGGGGTGACCTTTGTTGCTATAGCGCCATCTTGGTGGGGGGAGGGGTGGAGTGCAGCAACCC
>NDGN011364933.1:0-10315 GCA_002564285.1 Tympanoctomys barrerae | reverse complement strand
TTTCCTAATCCACTGTGCCAGTCTATTTCTTTTAATTGGTGAATTGAGTCCTTTTACATTGATTGATATAATTGAGATGTACTAACTTATGATTGACATGCTATTTACCTGCTGTTGTATACCTCTTTTTCTCCTGTTTAATTGTTTGCCCTATTTGGTGGGTTATTTCCATTCTCACTTGTGGATTTGTGGTCATTTTGGTCCCTCTTTAGAATATCTTTTAACAGTCTGTATAGGGTTGGCTTTGTCATCATGAAATTCTTTAGTTGTTATTTGTCATGGAAACATTTCACTTCTCCACTGAACTTGAGAAAGAGTTTTGCAGGGTACATCCATGTGGGTTGGAATTCGTTTTTTTGCAAGATTTTTAGTACTTTACTCCATGTTCTTCTTGACTTGATGATGTGTGAAGAGAAATCTGCCATTATTCTGATGAGTTTGCCTTTAAATGTGATCTGTTTCTTTCCTCTAGTGGCTTTGAGTATATTGTTCTCATGCTGAAGTTCTGGTAACTTGATTATTTTATGTCTGGGTTTGGTTATAACTGGGTTGATGTTATTTGGAGTTCTATATGCTTCAGTTACCTGACGGTCAGATTGTTTCTCCACATTTGAAAAGTTTTCTGCTGTTAGTTCTTCCCATATTCTTTTTATATCATTTGTATTGGCTCCTTCTTTCTCATTGATGCCTATTAGTCTTATGTTGTTCTTTGCATCATCTTGGTGCTGTTGAATTACTTTTTCCTGCATCCTAGTTGCTTTTAAAGGATCTTTTCTTACATTTTCACTAGATGCAATGGTATTTTCAAGGTCTGAAACTCTATCTTTACTTTCACTCAAACTGTTTTGCCAGCTTGTGATGGAATTTTTAATTTGCTGTATATCTCTGAATCTGCTTCATGCATTCTATTTCTTTCCTATATGGTTCATTCAAGGATTCCATCATTTTTCTATTCTCCCCTATTTTTTCATCAGTGTCTTATTTAGAAGCACTTACTAACTCTTTCATTAGAGTTATTATTTCTTTTTTTACTTCAGACGTTATTTCTGATCTGATTTCCTCTATACCTTTCTGCAGCTGTTTCTTTACCTCAAGCACTATTATTTCAGAGATTTCAGGTGTGTAATTTCCAATTTCTTCTATGCTATTTTTCTCCTGCATTTGTTCAGGGTGGGTTCAAGGCCTGAACATGTATTTTGCACCTTCTCTTTGTCATTGTTTATAGCACTGTTCCCTGACCTTTGGCGTAAAATGTTGGTACACTTATTAACTTTGCACCTATAATATTATTACTCAAGAGAGATTATGTGGTTAAGGCAGTTACAGTTTTATATTTACACAACTATAATCACAAACACTAACAATGGATAGTGATATTTAGCAGTTGACAAAATTTTGTAACTAATGGGTTTGAATTTTAGACCATAAGAACAAAGATTATGTGTATGTAGTTAAGCAGATTTTAAATTTGGAATTTTTATTTAAATTACTTCCCTTAAGTTCTTTCTGATCATCTCTTCTTGATGTACGTGGGGTCTTCCAGGCAGACTAGTTCACCTTGGCTACCTGTTGCCCCTCTCTCAATCAAGAGAGAAAGAGAGAGGATGTTCTTATGCATCTAGGTCTAGCAAAGTGTCTCAGCTTACCAGGTCTGGATCTACCAAGTTCAAACTCATCCAGGTGGGCCTGGCTTGGGTCTGGCTTCTGTGCTCCACTTCTTCCTGCTGCAGCCCATGGAAGTGAACACAATGTGCCCCCTGGCAAGGTGTTCATCTCTTGGATTAGCTTGGTGGGTCTGGCCTCTAGCTTGTCTATGGGAAGTTCTGCTGCAGGGCTTTACACCAGGCCTGTCTGATAGAGGAGGTTTCTGCGAGTTTGCTGATGGTGCTCCCTACACACTGGGCCTGAATGCTTGCTGCAAAGAGATCTGATGAGTAGGTGAGTGAGCCCCCCACACACACATGTTATGCCTGGGCTCTGGCTGGAAGAGGATCTGTCAAGTGGGCTAACAGGTTCAAACACACTCTAGGCCTGTGTGCCTGCTGTAAAGGGCACCATGGTGTAATTCTATAGCTAAGAAAAAATAGGATTTTTATTTTTAAAATAAGAAGTGTAATCTTACAAGAAAAGTTTGACCATATACTGTACTTCAAATGTACATTGTACTTCTCAAATTCTGTATTTTTACTCCTATCATTTTCCTACATTTGGTCTTTTTTCATTTTTCTCACTGTCAAACACAAGTAAAAAATAAATTCTTCCTTAAAGATTTCATGTTTACATCAGGCTAAGATTACCCACTAATCTTCCAAATTTAACCAGTGCTAGTTCTCCATTCTCATGCAAATGGAAAACAGCAATACTAGCCCTTGAGAAATTACTTCCATTTCTCACTTGAACATTTTTATTTATTATTTCTTGTTCTATCCATCTACTATGATCCTTTTGTTTATATTTGTATTAACAGATTATAATCATGAAACACTATCAGTAGTTTATCAAGTAATATTTGGAAAATGTAACAATTATGAGCATAACTTTTAAAGTACTTTTTATAATCTCATTATTGTTAGGCTTTTTTTTTCTTTTGCTATAATAAAATCACATACACACAGGTAAATAGCAAAGAAAACAGATTTATTTAACTCACGCTTTTGGTGGTTCAAGAACAGTGCACGGATTAAAATGCCTGCTTATGTGGGCACAACCACCGGGGCTCTATCCCCCGTGTGCCTTGCCGACCCCAAAACACCCAGGTCACACTGCAACAGCGACTGAGACTGGGCATGGTGGCGTGGGCCTGTAATCCCAGCTCTTGGGAGGCTGATAAC
Organism: Tympanoctomys barrerae; assembly: GCA_002564285.1. Taxonomy (NCBI): domain Eukaryota; kingdom Metazoa; phylum Chordata; class Mammalia; order Rodentia; family Octodontidae; genus Tympanoctomys; species Tympanoctomys barrerae. Next base: position 7,484 of record NDGN011364933.1, on the reverse strand, counting down.
AGGAGGATCGCTACACAGTCTGATCTGTGTAGTGAGACCCTGTAGACCCTGTACTAAATACATAGAAAAGAACATAGTGCAAGTAACCTCTCCGCTCCTTGGAGGACCCACAGGCTGCACCGTGTGTCAGATAGCAGCAGCCTGCCAAGAATGTTTTGGTAACATGCACACATGGGAAGGTGAAGCCACACAGCCTTGCTGCTTCACGTCAACTTAGTTTCCCAAGAAGTAACTAAGATTCTATGAAAACTACTATCATCTGAGGACAGCAGCTCTGAAAGCTTCATAATTCTCCACCTAGGAAAGGAGCCATGACTTCTGGATGCCACTATATGGGGGACAAAGGCGCATGTGAGCTTTTGAGGGACAGAGTCAAGCCATATCCGAACTGTAGCCACACTCTGTAACTCCAAAGACACAAAAGAGTTAAAATTAAAGTATTAGAAACAAAGACATTCCATGCAATTCGTAACCAAAAGACTCTAGGTAGCTATTCTATTATCAATTCTATTACTGTACAAGATACACTTTATATTAAAAACTGTTACAAGATGCGTGCAATAATCGCATATATTTTGTAATCATAAAAGCAATTGTAACAATTGTAAACACACTACTTTAACCCAACCCAAGCTCAGAAAATAAATCCAACAAATACTGACAGAATCAGAAGGTTACATATTTTTAGCTTCAAAACAATTCTCACATTTAAAAAGATTAAAATGTTTTTAATTATTCTCTCCAGTCTCAGGGGAATGAAGGCAAAAAATCTATAAAGGGAGAATATTCCTTTCTTTCAAAACTATCCCTCTGTTATTCTGTCTTTAAACTACTTATTATTCATATAGTAACACTTTATTTCTATATATTTACATATTAACTCAATGGTTATATTAGCTGTATGTTATAATTTGTGTCTAGCTGTCCTCCCAAAGCTTTATGCAGTCATGGGGCAGACTTCTAGAGTTTCTGACTAACTCATGATCCGCTGGGATTATAGGTGTGAGTGCTGCTGGGATTATGGGTGTTAACAGTGCACCCAGCCTGGGTGTATAACCTGAATGCAATTTAAGGGAGACAGACTTGCTCTCTGCAGGCATTGTTGCCACTACTCTTCCCATTTGCTCTTGCTATTTGCTATTTTTTGCCACCATGAACTGCTGCCCTCGGCCATGGAGCTGCCTTGGAGCCAACTGAGTATGGATTAAGATCTCCATTAAGCATGATCCAAATAAACCTTTCCTTCCTTAATTTTGGGTGTCAGGTATTTTGTCCCAGCAATGAGAGAAGAGTAACAGAGACACCATATTACATATTTAATACTTATTAACTCTCATCACATATACAATGAATGTTTACTTATGTTTCTATATTAACTTATGTATTTCTATATTTATGTAACATATTATAAATATGTGGAAATTAGACAGCACAGTGTTGAACCACAAATGGCAAAAGAAAAAGTCACAAGAAGAATTAGAAAATACCGAGAAATGAGTGGGAATAAAAAATATACCAAAATTTACAGGATGTATAATACTGAAGCCTCAATCACAATAATCAAGGTGGAAACAGCCCAAATGTCTCTCAACAGATGAATATATAGATGAAATATGATAAATGTATATGATGGTGTATAATTCAGTCATAAAAAGAATGCAGTTTTCCTGTAGGCTACAATATGGATAACCCTTCAAAGCTGTGCTTAATAAAATAAGCCAGACATAAAGAACCACTAATGAAAGATTACTTTTATACCAATTATTTTAAATAAGGAAATGTATAGACAAAGAGAGTGGCCTGGAGGTTGCTATGACCTGGGGGAAGGAGGAGTAAGGACATCTTTTTTGAGGGGAATATAGGCTTTCTGCTTAAGGATAATAAAAAATTTCATAAGTAGGTAGTGGTATGTTTGTACAACTCTGTAATAATAATACACATCACTTGACTGTACACTGCTCCCAGCAACAGAATTTGAATTTCTGAATCTAGAGCTGAGAACTGCTTTGTTATACTGGCTTTCTTGTTGTTATTTTCTGGATGAACCGTCACAGCTGACAATCCAAGTGTGTAACCAGGGCTGAGATTATCTCTGGATGTTTTATTATTGGTGTTTTTTGGGTTTTTTTTTTTTTTTTGGTATTGTTACCAATTTAAGCGAGTCTCACTCTTAATATACATTCTGTTAGTTATTTATGCAAGATCTCTTTCTATATAGTCTTATTGTTTGCAATATAGATTCAGTTGATATCTTATATTCTCTAGGTGAAAATTATACTTATTTGAAATAAAAGGGGTGAAGTACTGAAAGATGCTATAATATGGATCAGCCTTGAAAAATCTATGCTAACTAAAGAAGCTGGAGACGAAAGGTCACACACTGTATGATTCCACTTCTATGGAACACCCAGGAGAGATAAACTCATAAAAACTCGAAGATGATTTCTAGCAGGGCTGTGGGGGACAGTTGGCATTGAGGATTAAGCAATCAGTTGATAAAGCGCTTTTGCTTTGGAGTAATAGAAATGTTTTGTAAGTAGATGCAGGTGGTGATTGCAGTCTGGTGAGTACTGAATTTTTCTTTCAAAATAGTCAATGTTCTGTGAATTACACCTTAGCAATTTAAAAAAAAATAATGTCAAAGGAGTATTGTATAAAGATAAAATGAAACCGTTCAAATTGTTAAAAAATTTACCATAAAATGCATCTATATAACTACACTATTATTCTGTTACTTTTTAGAATTCTATTCAGAAATACTACAATGTTTTGGTTACTGAGGCTTTATAGCAAATTTTAAAATTGAATAGTGTGAGTTATCTTTATCACTTGTTTTATTATTGGCTCGGTTATATCCATATAAATTTTTAAATGGACTTGTTTTTATCTACCAAAGAACAAAATCCACAGGGATTTTAAGTAGTATTGATTTGAAACCATAGATTATTTTGGAGAGAATTAACATCTTCCTACAGTTAATAATACAGATAAATACAATACATTTTTTCATTTATTTAGACCTTTGTCATTTATATTAATAATAATGTGATTTTCAGCATACAGTCTTATACCTGTGTCGCAAATGTTATGCTCAAGTGATATTTTATGCAGAAATAAAGGTGATACTGTTTTATTTTTAATTTTTGTTTTCTAGTTACTTATCTCAATATGTAACAACAATGTGCTGGATTTCTTAGACATTAACTTTCTATGCTAGAACCTTGCTAAGCTTATTTAATAGCTATAGGATATTTTAAATTAATTATTTTGGATTTTTCTTTGTTCACAGCTATATCATCTGTAAATGGAGACAGTTTTATTTCTCCCTTTAATATTTGTGTACCTTTTATGAATTTTCTTTTTGCCTTATTTTACTGGTCTTGGTCTCTAGTACCTCACAATGCACTAAGAGAAGTGAGAAAAAGATGTTTATTGGTTCTTGATTAAGGGTCTTCATTTTTTTTACCATTAAGTAAAAATTGTTCCTATGAAAGCACATTAAGTTCAGAAATAATTTTTCTGCTGTTGCTCATTTTTTGAGTGTTTCTCTCATGGTTACTCATCTTCTGCAAATGATTTTTTCAGGATCTATTTATTTATTTATTTATTTTTGTATTTTAGTACAGGATCTACAGTGTCTCATTACATAGATCAGACTCCTAGTGATCCACCTGTGTTCAGCCTCCCAAGAGCTGGGAGTACAGGTGCGCACCATGATGCCCAGTCTCTATCACTATCTCAGTACGCCCCTCCCCCGGGGTGGGTATGGCACAGCACATGAGGGACTGAACCCCTTTCAGCATCTCTTGACCTAAATATTATCTCTCCTTTAGTGCATTGACATGGACAGTTATACTGACTTTCTTGTGTTGAGCCAGCCATATGCAATAAACTGTTTGGTTGTAGCATACTGTTCTCTTCATATATTTCTGGATTCAGTTAACATATATTATAAAGCTTCATTGTGAAAGCATTTGAAAATCACATAGAAATTGTAAAAATATTGATGAAATTTCCTGCATATTCTCCACCTAATTTTCTTCCTAATATGTAACCACAGAACAGTTACCAGAAGCAGAAATGCAATGTGGGTACCACAGCATTGCATAAACTACAGACTGCAAAGCATGGGCATGCAGTTATTTGAAATGTCATCACATACTCGGATCCATGAAGCTACCACCAAAATCATGGCAGGAACCTGTTCATCAGCTGTGAATTACTACAGCACACCCATTGGTACCAAAATCCCTAATGGATGCCTGAGATCTAGTGTAGTACTGAATCCTATGATAAAATAGCTTCCCATTTTAACTAACCACCACACACTGCAGCTATAACTTCTGCAGTTTGAGGTGTGACTACACAACTAGCATGAATTTTATTTTTCATTCAGAATTTCAGGGATAGAAGATTTCTTCTTACTATGCATTTTATCAGTGTCAGCATTAATTATTTTTCCTACCTTGAAAGATAGGATCAAGAACTTTCACTCATTAGCTTAATAGAAGCTCTTGGTGGCTTCTCTTTGGCATATCTAAATCTTTAGGACTACTACTCTTATGCTTTAGGGCCACTATTAAGTAATATAAGGGTTACTTGAGCACAGTACTGCCATACTGAGAGAGTTGATTTATGAACCAGGACAGCTACGGAGCCAATAACAGGCAAGTGGACTGTACAATAAGGTTTTGCTGGACAAGGGAATGTTTCACACCCGAGGCAGGATGCAACATGATAATACGGGATTTAGCCCTAATACTTAGAGTAGTAAATGATCTTTAAAATGTATTTCTTAAATTTTCCATTTAATATTCCCAAACCACAGTTGACAGCAAATAGTTGAGACTGCTGAAGACAAAACTGTAGGTTAGGAAAACTGCTGTGTAACTTCCCCCAACCCTGAAGAATGCTCTTGTGGCCACTGATCTGCTCCACTGTGATGATTTCATCAATCAGAGAGTGCTATATAAATTGGATCATCTGGGGCTGGGGAGATAGCTTAGAAGAATAAGCGCTTGCCCGGCAAATGCAAGGCTCAAGGGCCTGAGTTCAATCCCCAGTTCTGAAAAAAAAAAAAATTGAATCATCTTTTATTGAACCTTGGATAATTAGTCCCTGTCTGCACTCACCTTCACTCTATTTCCCTTGAGATCTTTCCATGTTATATGTGTAGCAACAGTCTCTTATTTTTACAAAAAAATCCCAGCAACATTCCATTATATGAAGGTGCCATGCTTTATTCACTAGTAAAGAACTTCCAAGCTATTTCCAGCTTTTGGCTATTACAACTAAAGCTGTATAGGGTTTTATGAGCACATAATTTCTGTTTTCCTAAGTTAAATACCCAAGAGTGTGGTTGCTTAGCCAAGAAATTGCAAAACTAGTCTCTATAATGGCTGTACCATTTTTCATTACCACTAACAATAAAAGATACAGCTGTACTGCATCCATATCTGCCCCTGGTATTGTTTGAGCTTTTTAATTTTAGTCATTATAATAGGGTTATTTCATTGTGGGTTTAATTTAAGTTGCCTTGAGAGTTAATAGTGTTGTAATTTTTTTCATCCATTTACTTGACATCCATCTATGCTCCTTGACTAAGTGGCTGTTCAAGATTTTTGCCCATTTTAAATTCAGTCTTTTATTCTATTCTTAAATTTACATTTTTCTGTTTATATTCTAAATAGAAATATTTTTTACCAGATAGATATATAATTTGCTAATACTCTCTGAGGCTTTGGCCTATCTCCTTTATTTGCATAGCACTGTCGTTTGGATATTAAAAGCTTACAGTTGTGGAGAAAAATATATCTTTTTTGTATTATTTTAGGGAAGGGTCTACAGTATGCCGAGGGTCTCACTACTAGATCGGAGTAGTAGTGATTCACCTGTTTACAGCCTCCCAAGAGCTGGTATTACAGGTGCGTGCTAACATGCCCAGTCACAATTGCCATCTCAGCGTGCCCCAGGGGCGAGGTCGGCACGGTAGGGCTGGTGATCGAACCACTGGCCCCTGCGCCTGCTTGCAGGCACTTAATCCTCTGCGCTATTCAGCTGGCCCTAAATTTATCATTTTTATGAACGCTGAATCGATGCCATCAACAAGAAGCCCTTACCCAACCCTAGATCACACAGGTGTTACTAAGTGTTTTCTTTATAAATTTTTAAACATATTCAGATCTATGATTCACTTTGCATTACGTTTTGTGTAACACAGAATTGTTACTATTTGGATCCGTAGCATCTCCCAAAAGCGCATGCGTTAAGTACTTGGCGCTCACAGCAGCAATGCTACAAGGTAGGGTCTTTGGGAAGATGATTAAACTCCAAAGACTTTAACGTCATGAGCAAATAAATTCAATGATGAGCCACAATTTGATTGATTCTTCAAAGATGGTACAAAGGTTAGTTCAAGAAGGTAGATCACTGAGCAAGTGCCCTGGAAGGTGTATCTTATTATCTGTTCCTCATCTCTGTCTGGGTTCCGGCCCCACAAGGTAGCCGTCTCCTCCTCCCTATGCCTCCCCGCTACCATGATGTTCTGTCTTCTTTCAGACCCAAAATAGTGGGGCGAGCAGACAAGGCTGAAAGTAGGAGCCAAATAAACATTTCTTCTTTTATTTTAATCAGGGGTTTTATTGTAGTGCTGGGAAAGCTAACTAACACAGTGAAGCTCTGGTGAGAGGCTATTATTTGGTTTTTGCTAAGATTTGCATGTCCCCTTGAAAACATGTTGGAATTCCGATGTCAACATCATAGTGCCAGGAAGTGGAACACCTAGGAAGCCATTAAGTTGTGAGCATTCCGTCCTTAGGAGTAGGATGTCATTATGAGAGACAGAATGGGTACAACTCATCCACACTGTCAAAATTGATGTTTGCACTATTACATTAATGGCATTTGCCTGTATAGATTACACTAATATTTTTTTAAAATTAATCTTATTGAGAAAGAAATAGCACACTGTTAGAAAAAATTGCGCTATTCAATGATCCGAGAGAATGCAGCTGTGTATCTATCCAAACTATTTTGAACATAGAGATACAAAATGTTCATTGATTTGTATCCTCTTTTTTGATTAGTTTTGTCAGAGGAGGGTATTCCATTGTCATTTAAATATTGTAGGTGACTGAATTCAGCAAAATATTCAAATATAGGCCAGTAGTCCATAATAGTAGTGGGTTTTTTTTTTTTTTATAAGACTGGAAATGACAGAAGTTGCTGACGTGACTGGGGAGATGGCTCAGTGGAGTAAATGCTTGTCTGGCAAATCCAAGGGCCTGAGTTCAATCCCAAGTTCCACCAAAAAAGAAAGAAAAAAAAAAGAAGTTATTGGTTTGAGCCTTTTACAGATCAGCATATTAATATGGCTGTACTTTTTATACTTTGTTTTTATAATTTTCTGCTGGATGGTTAAGACCAAGATGAAGCAAGATCTATATAACAAGAAATATAACTTTTGTATCTGATAAGGTCAGTCA
>NDGN011364928.1:0-11545 GCA_002564285.1 Tympanoctomys barrerae | reverse complement strand
GCTGGGGGATTGAACCGCAGTCCCTTTGCTTTGCTAAGCTTGTTCTAAGTAGGTGCTTTAGACTCCTGAGCCATCTCACTAGCCTGATCCTTTTGATTAAAAAAAGCATTCCCATATATTTATTTTAATATTAATAATAGTTGTTTATTTTTAGACATGTTAAAGCTATGTTTCCTGGGGCCAGGGAGATGGCTCAGTGGAATAAGCGCTTCCCTGGCAAGCCCAAGCCCCGGTTCCACCAAAAAAAAAAAAGCCATATTTCCTGAAATATAAACATNAGTATAGTTAAAAATCATTAAGCAGGGCTGAGGATATAGTTCAATGGCTTAATTGCCTACTTGGCAAGCACAAGGTCCTGAGTTTAATCCCCAGTACCACAAAAAACTAAAGTAAAAATAAAAATAATAATAATTAGGCAGTTCAAGTATTACTAGTGTCTGTGTCTTATGGAACTAGAATTATGAAAGAATTATAAATTATAAACTAGAATTATAAAATAATAATTTTTCTTTTTCTTTTTTTTGGCGGGGGATCAACTCAGGTCCTTGCCCTTACAGGCAGGTTCTTATGCTGCTGAGCTATCTCCCCGGCCCAAAAGAATAAGTTTTTTATGGAAGAAAGTCTAAAGATTATGCAGTATCTGTTCCAGGAAATAATGTGGTACTTATTTTTTAACAGGATAATTTTTAATAATTTTAAAAGTAATACGAAGTAGTGATTTTTATTTTATTTTCTATTTTTTTGTGATACTGGAGATTGGACAGAGCCTCACATAGGCAAGGGCTTTGTCACAGGGCCACATCCCAAGTCGATAGCTCAGTAAAATAAGTGCTTGCCTGGCACGTGCAAGGGCCTGAGTTCAATCCCTGGTTCCACAAAAAAAAAAAAAAAAATTAAAATAAAAAATAAAAAAGTTCATTATCTCTGATAAAGCCCCTATTTGAGAGTTACTGCCTATGCCAGTATTATCAGTATATGCCATATATCCCTCATCTCCTTTATTCTGGACTGTTTACCCAGAGTTGTTTTTGCTTTTGGTATTTTATGGCTAATATCTGAGGAAAGGCCAGGCCACTTACTTTGAAGCTGACCGAGGGTAGAAGACTGTCTGATGCTGACAAGTTCCTACTGTGTGAGTGAACAGAACTGTGAGCTTCTTATTACCTCTGTCCCAGAAGCACTTGTCCTCACTTTGTCCCATTATTTTTTTTAGCTATTTTAATTTATCACTCTCTAAAGTGATAAATTAAATATACTATGCTCTATTACCTAAGGCTGGATCAAGTTTACCTGTTATACTGATCTTTTTCTTTCAGCCCAAAAGTTGTTCCTTGCCAAAGTTTCTTTATTTTACAAGTTTATAGATTGGGATTATAAAAAACAGATTGGAACCGTTAAACTAAATTGGCCTAGTGAGATAAGAGTAATTCCTAAATCTAATGTGAGAAAATTCACATATGTTTAACAAAGAAATATTAGGGCTGGGCATGGTGGTACATGCCTGTAATCTAGCACTAGGGAGGCTGAGGCAGGAGGATCATTTTGAGTTGAAAACACTCTGGGCTACAAAGGGAGCTCAAGGCCAGCCTGAACTGCATAGTGAGACCCTGTCTCAAAAAGAAAAACAAACAAACAAACAAAAAATTAGTGATCAGTTTGTAGCTAAAGGAAGCTCCTCAGTAAAAATATACTCAGTCATAAAAATGTAGCTATTTTATATATGACTCAATTTACTTAAAAGAAAATTTATTTTAAAAAGTTTATATGCAGGGATGGCCAGATAGCTCAGTGGACTAAAGTGCCTGCTTAGGCAGAGTTCAGTGGCCAGGGTTCCATCCCCGGTGTGCTGTACCAGGCTTGTTGAGACTGGATGTGGTGGCACATGTCTATAATCCCTGAGTTGGGGAGTCTGAAAACAGGAGGAGCATTGAGTCTGATCTATGTAGTCAGACCCTGTAGACTCTGTCCTAAATACATTTTTTAAAAAAATTTTATGTGCAGATAGAATGTCAATTCACTAGATCTGTTCATTTCACAATATATTGGTATATCAAAACTTCACATCATCTGAGCAACAGATTTGATGATAAAAGTACGTAATGTAACAACCATTGTTAATTTGTTATTCTTGATTTGACAGTCTGTAACATGTGTATTGTTGTATGTTGCTCTGTTTCTGTCTTTATTTCTGCTATTGCTTTTCTTTTTGTTTTGTTTTCATTTTTCAAAATGAAATAAAATTTTAAAAAACACATCATACACTGTAAATAGATGAACTTTATGTTTATCAGTTATACCTTAATAAAACAGAAGGATAGAGAAAGTATCTGTTTGTGTGTATTTAACATAATATTTAACATAATGTTGTATACATATCACCCAGTTATGTGATATTTAATGGTCCAACCTAGAATTCATCTCTGACAATCATAAAGGCAGCCCTTTATGATTCAGTCTCAAAAATATCAAGAATGTACTGCAAGCCCTATTGAACAAACGATTTTGGATTTGTTTGACCATGCACTTATCTCGAATGCGTTTTATATTTCCATTTGTACCTTTGGGAAGCAATGTCTTTCCATTTGCATTTGAGTCGTGTCCCTTTTCTCCTCCTTAACTCAAGGGTTGCAAACACAGATATCTAATATCATGAGTTGGTAGAGTAATCTGGGTGTAAAATATTAAAAACATGGGGCCAGGGAGATAGCTCAATAGAATAAGTGCTTGCCTGGCAAGCGCAAGGGCCTGAGTTCAATCCTTGGTTCAAAAAAATTAAAACAGGAGAGTGAACCTGTGCACAGTGGCACATGTCTGTGTCCCAGCTACTCAAGAGGCTGAGGCAGGAGAATCACAAATTTGAGTCCATCCTCACTTGGCAACTTAGCAAGACCCTATCTCATAATAAAAAATTTTAAAAGGGCTTGTGGTATAACTCAGTGGTAGAATGCTTGCCTAGTGTGTGTGCAGCCTGGGTTGTTTCAATCCCTACCACTAAAACCCCAAACAAAACAGCGAAACAAGAGAGTTCTATCTCTAGGAGTAGCCATTGTGGCATTGGAATGTGGGCCAGCATGGTCAGACTATTCTCGTTTTTCTCTAGGAGCCTCAAATCTGAATTTTAACATTGTGAATCTAGTCCAAACTGTTAAAGGACACTGTATACACTGAATAGGTTGCCAGTTTTTTTTTTCTATTTTAAATACACCTCTTTTATATTTCAAGTATTTGGGAGTTGGCATATGAATCCATAGTCCCCCAATTCTCCATCTTAATGATAAAAACATTTTTTTGGGTCATACTAGGGATTGAACCCTCAGCCTTTGCTCTGAGCCATATCCCAGCCCTTTTTAATTTTTTTACTTTGAGGCAGTCTCACTAGGTTTCTAAATTGTTCAGGCTGGGCTTTAGTGTGTTTCTTTGTTTTTGTGCAGGGTCTTAATACACAGCTCAGACTCATAGTGATCCTCCTGATTTCTGGTTCCCTAGTGCTAGGATTACAGGTGTGCGCCACCCCCCCCAGACTCTATCTCGGGTTCTGTGTGCCCTGGGGGCAGGGCCGGTGCATCCTGTAGTGCCAGGGATTGAATCCTGGCCCCTGCGCTTACCTAAGCAAGAGCTTAGTCCATTGAGCTATACTGCTGGCCCTTAGGCTTGAATTTATAATCCTCCCGCTTCAGCCTACCAAAGTGGTAGGATTACAAACTTGCCCTACTGCACTCCACTATGCCTAGCTCTGTGATAACTTTTTTACGCATTCTTTCATCTTAGTAAACTAAAGAATATTTTTAAATTATTCTATAATTATATAGAAATTATAATTATATTATTTCTCCATGGCACACTAGTACACAATAGTAGAATTATAAATTGAGTCTTTTCATCTGTTGTTACCAGTGGTTGTTCTTGAGAGTAAGTGGCAGTTTTGTGGTTAGAGACCCAATTCTTCTCTCTTTATTCTGCAGCCATCATTTCACCAGGCTGACAATGTCCGTGGGACCCGGCACCATGGGTTGGTGGAGAGGCCAGCCAGGAACCGCTTCCACCCACTGCACCGAAGGCCTGCAGACAAGCCAGGGCGTCAGATATCCTTTTCACTGTCTGAGGGCAGCGTAAGTTTTGAGTGTTTGAAAGCTTTTCAGGATTTATAATCCCTGTAGTTCTTCTGTGGCCTCAGTGTCTTCATTTTATCTGATGAATGGAGGCAATAAAATTAAATGAGCTCAAAACTAGAAACATCTCTCTGGCCAAATTTGGAAAGACTGTTATGGGCGTTTACTTTATAAAACCATTGATAAAGTTAATTTCAACATTGTCTTCAGAGATCAGCAGAGTCAGAGTTAAGCCTGACGTTGAGTCAAGTTAGATTTCTTCTGTTGAGCAAAAACAGATGGACAGATTTGTGATTTATTTTTATTACTGTTGACCTGCTGACCTGGCTTTGGGAACTTAAAGATGAAATCTCCTACAATTTTCTATTTGTAGAGTTTCAAACTGAAAAAATGACAACCAAAATATAAACTTGGAATTTAGGGAAATTCTTATCTAGTGATGTATACTTGACACCAAATTCTGTTGCTAAGAAGCAGTAAAGAAAAGGAGACAGTTAATTCATCTGACAGTTTTATTAAACTGTTACATGTTAGGGAGTGGAGGAGCAGGATGGTGGGGTGGGGGCGGGGTCACTGCTGTGTGACAGGTGTAGAGCTGAAGGCACTGGAGACACAGAATTGAGCTAGGTGTCATGAGAGAGGACCAAATGGCCAGGGGCCATTTGCTTTCACTTCACCCTTCTCAGCCCATAGCAGGGTGGAGGAAGGAAGAGAAGGTGTGGTGCCTCTCCCTGCAGAGACTGAATTCCTGGCAATGATGGCAAAGCTGGCTTCACAGCCGAGGGACCAGGAAGTGGGGGAGGGCACTGGTATTTACTGAGCATGTACCCATGCCAAAGACTGTGATGAGCAAGTGATATGTCATTTGGTCCTCAGAGCTCACTGAGTCGTTTATTTTATTAACCCCCATCTTCCCATAAAGAAGCTCAGCATCAGAGTGACTTGCTCAGAGTCTTGCTGTTGTGGTCTGAGGAGGCTGGGCTTGGTCCAAACCCTATGACAGCCTAGTCTGCATCCTGGCTCCTCAAGCCACACTGTCCACTTCCTTGGGGTAATAAGTGCTGTGGATACAGGGGCACCATGTGAGGGGTTGTAGGAAACTCCAAGAAACCACTGAGGTTCATCCTGAGGTGAAAGGGTCTAGGGACTGATTCCTCCCTCTCCTGCCACAGATACTGTATTTGGTCCACAGAAGTGACTGCCTTGAAGTTTTGTACTTTATGTGGCCATTTTCAGGGAGTGAAGGTGGTGATCTTGAGAATTTGATCTTGAATTTGAAGGTGGTGATCTTGAGTTTTTGGAGTATGTGATATCTTAAATATAGTGCAAAAGGTAAAAGGAAATTGACACAATTCAGTTCACTCAAATTTATCAATTGCTTGTAATTTTCAAACAAAAGTCAGTATTTATTTTCTTGATTTAACAATATACCTTTTTTCAATTCCTCAGTTCTCTCTTGTGAAGATTCTTTCTGTGTATTATATATTTTATTATATGTGTGTATTATACACATAGGAATGTACTGCGTACAGGTTATCACAGATACTTTTTGAAGTATAGCCTAAAAATGTGTGTGTGTGTGTGTGTGTGTGTGTGTGTGTTTATCTTTAGTAATGAAAAGAGAAGATAGAGGAATTGAAGAAAAGAGAAAGAAATTGTTTGTTTACTTAAAAATAATTTGTGAAGTAATAGCAGCCAGGCACTGTCTCATGCATGGTGTCAGAGGCCAGTGCACCTTGGTGTGGGGTGGACACACAGGAGGAGCCACTTGAGCCAGACTTGGGAACGGTCAAAGTATATGGAGGAACACTGTCCCACTTTCTTTTTTTTTTTTTTTTGCGGAACCAGGGATTGAACTCAGGTCCTTGCGCTTGCCAGGAAAGCACTTATTCTACTGAGCCATCTTCCCAGCCCTTGTCCCACTTTCTTGAGTTTACAATCTTTTTAGATAGCCAAAAGACAACAATAATTAAGGAGAGCTACCTCATAGAGGTAACCTGTGATACCTGATAGTAGGCAGCTGGGAAGGGAGTGCCCCATCAGAGGGCCTTGAGTGTACACAGTCCCAGTAGAGAAGGCAGTATGTGCTCAGGGGACTTTGTTTCTGACTAAGTCAGCTCACAAGAGCATCCACAAGCATTGTCACCTCACATACTTAAAGCTGTTCACCAGAGAGTGTGAGTCTTAACTCACAGGTCATGAGCCATCTCTCTGTGGTCTCCTTTTTAGCCCCTAATTAGGGTTCAGGCACTGGATATCAATACAGAGAAAGTTCTTTATCCTGTGGATGCTCATAAATGAGTCAGTGAGTCTCTTTTGAAGAATAAAGGGACCATGCACTCCAACAAATACAAATATGGAGTGATTTTACATCAAAGTTGTTATTTATTTAGGAGAACTTGGAGAGGGAGAACTGAGTCCTTTTCTTTCTTGAACTGTATTCTATTTGCTGTGAAATAATTTGCTTAAAATTATTGCTTTTCACATTTGTTTCCTACCTTTTAATGAAGTTTTATTATTTAAAATATGAAAACTGGTTTGAATTTCTGTTTGGTACAAACAGAAAAGATGTACACAAAATTCTCTTGTTGATGGTAGTTTCTTGGCTTGGGCATGATTTTACGATGGGCTTAGATAAGAGTTCAGCCTGAGGATACATTGATCCCAAATAAAACAGACATTGTTCCACACATACTCAGGCTTCCTCTCAGAGTGGGCAGCCCAGAAGGCAGAGCTTGGGCACAGAGATTCCTTTGGCAGTGGGTGGCTGCCTTGCAGATGGCTGGGGCAGTGGGCTGTGCTGGTGGCACAAGCAGCAGCCATGAGCAAGACCTGTCCCTGGCCAGGCTGGGTGGGGAGCTCAGAGCAGAAGCTCATTAACCTTCCAGCAGTACCTGTGCCTGTAGCAGCCCTGCTCATTCCTCACTCCCGAGGGCCACAAATGTAGTTTGTCCCCAAAACCATCTTGTTGAGTTTCTGAACTATTTCCCTGCAAACTAAGTTTGCAGCAAATAATGTTTTCTCAGACCCATGGGTAATGCATTGAAAAGAAAATGATGAACCTAAATAATTACAGACAATCCCTTCTAAAACTGACCTGTGTTTTGAAGGGGAGAAAAATAAATGTTTAGGAAGCTTGCCAACAAAGTGGGGGTTCACTAGTAGGAAAGAGCCTGAAGTGATGCCAGAGTTAGGAAGGACCCTCCTCTTTGGAGGCCTTGAGCCTTCCTTTGAAATTTTGGAGCACAGACTTTCAGGACACTGTTTCTTAACATGTGTGGCCTGTTAAATTTGAAAAACAGTGTTCTCTGTTCTTTTTGGGGCCTCACAGTGAACTGTAGTGCTTGGAGAAGCCCACAGGTGAGATGCTTCCTAACTTTAAGAAAACTTTTTTTTATTTTACTAATGCATGTTTACAGTACATAATGATTACTTTCACTGTGGGGAATTATGTACATGTATATAACATGTCTCAATTCCTTTTCCCCCCCTCTTCTCTCCACTCTTTTTTGCCAGCATCAGGTTCTTTTATATGTCTTTAGAAAATTAATTATCATATACACAAATTAATAGCTAGACTATAAGCCAAAAAACATCTAAACCACATAAGACAATTATACTAAGTAAAAGTAAGCCTCCTACCTTTAACCCAGGATTTCCAAAATCTATGTGATCACAAAATCCAATTATTATCTAACAACCATATTCTTGAAGAATAAAGAACTACTGGTCTTTAGAATTTTAAGAAAAAAAGATTACACCTGCGACCCATTTGCCACTCAGCTTGCAGAGTGAAACAGGAAAATAAAGACTCAAACAAATCCCAGTCATATACTTACCTCTTAAAATTTAACTTTAATATGTAATCTCCAAGGACATAATTTGAGGTTAAAGGACAAGAGGACATAGAGTAACAGTAAGGACACAGCTGAGACATTCAGTAAAACCACTATGAGTAGTTTTAAACATTAAATCTAACCCAAGAATGTATCTAGGTACAGTGGGCTTATATCTGATAATATAAACAGCTAATTTGAAGACACTATGCAATACAACACATACTGTGAAATTCATATTATTTTGCTTAGTGAAATTCTATATCATTTGTAATTTTTGTTTTAATACTATTTTGTACTATCTTTAAAAAAAAAAAAAAAAAGATTGGTGGCCTTGTGTGTTCTTCAGAGAAGCAGCCTAGCTCGAGCACAGGGCTGCAGGCCACCAAAAAAAAAAAAAAAAGAATATATCCAGGTAGATGGGTTCTATCAAGCAGACTCCAAGTCCACTTACCCCTGAGCTGCATACATGGAAGGTCAGAGGTCATAGGCCCGCCCTGCACACTGTGTCCTGGCAGCACACAGCTGCTGGGAGAGTTGGACAGAAAGTGACCAGCCACCATGCTTGCTGCACGGAAACAGGAAGCCAAGAGAAGACCAAGCCCGACACAAAAATACCAGGTGGACTTATTTTGCACTTCTGTGCACAGTGACTTCACACACACGCACACACATGGCCATGGATAACTGGCCAATAGTTGTCCTCTTGCATGGAACAAGAGCTGCTCCAGTTTGTCACTAGGAGGAGTGAGGGCTGTCTCCTGTGACATACCCCAGTTTGTGAGTTGTGAGGTGTTGGGTTCCATTCGTCAATGAGTTGAACTCCTCCTGCTGCCCAAGGCGGAGAGGGGGCAGACTGGGATGACTCAGACCCTGACTGAGCTTGAAGGTGGATGGTCCCTCCCCATTTGAATGCAGTGTGTAGTTGAACTTTATGACTGTAAGGATGGCAGTGCACCAAGGAAAATGGTGAAGAGCTGCTTCATGAAATACACTTTACTGGGCAAGAGGTTCATCCAGGCCTGCAGAAGAAAGGAAGGCAGATAATCACAGATTCAATGCCTCCTCCCTAAAGGCTTTACCATCTAAAATACTGATCATCTTCATGCCACAAAGGTGTCCTTATTTTTCTATCACCTTTTTCTTTTGTGTCTCCTGCTGTGATGTATTCCAGTCTGAATTTCACATACATTAAAGCTAATAGTTAAAATTAAAGAACTATCTCCCTGAAAAATACTTCAGCCTCATTGTGCTGGCTCGAGATTAGATTAAGAAGCAACATAATGAGACAAGACAGAAGAAGGTAACTTTAGGTAAAACTTACAATTCTGTTGCTTCTCCTGGCAAAGAAAGTGGTTTACACTAAATCCATCAGACCTCATTAGTGCCCATGTTTGCTAATTCCAGGTTCTGTAGCCATTTGAGATGCCTAGTCCAAGCCTATAGGCCAAGTCCTATTTCCTTCTAGCCTAACCCACTCGGGTTTTCCTTTCTAAACCCCATCTTTCCAAAAATATTCAGAAATATTTTCTGTTTTATGAAGACTCAGGGACAGTGCATTTCTTTAGAAGCAGTATGACTTGCCTTGAGCTTTGTCCTCAGTGAGTGGTCGATGACCCTGACCTGCCATGCCAGCTGTGTGAGCCACAATTTGTCAACTCTTCACGACTGGTCTTCAGTTTTTCCAGCTGTTAAATGGGAGATAGTATCGTTTGCCTTCCAGGGTTATTAGAATTTATTTAGTACAGGGTCTCACTATGCAGCTCAGACTTTTAGTGGTCTTCCTGTCTGTCTTCCCAGAGCTGGGATTATAGGTGTGTGCCACCACACCTGGTTTCAGTGGTATGGAATCAAACCCAGGTCCTTGCACTTGTCAGATAGGCACTTAGACGACCGAGCTATCTCCTTAGCCATATTTCTTTCTTTTCAGACAGGGTTTTACTATGTAGTTTGAGCTGGCCATGAACTCACTGTATAGCACAGGCCAATCTCAAACTCACAGTGATCCTCCTGCTTCTGTCTCCTGAGTGGGGAGATTACAGGCGTGCACCACTATACCCATTCAGTTTTTACATTTCTGATGCCTAGTATATACCTTGTATCATCTTTATGATTTTTACCTTAAGAAATAAAGTCTTGGCTTACTTAGCCAAGACAAAGTATTAGTGGTACCCACCAAGTACTATTTATCTCCAACAGTAATATAGGAGACTAAAAGAGTGGGTGTGGATTTGGTGAAGGTGATAAAGGGTGGGCAGGGCTTTGGAAAAGGTTGTGTTTCACCTAGAAGAGGAAGGGGAAGTGACAGGAGCATAGACGAGGAGGCAGGAAGAGGCAGGCTCTGTGTGGAACCCAGACCAGCAACAGTGGGGAGGAGAGTAGATCAGTGCCTTGTAGCTATTTGTGGACCACAGTTAACAGGCCAACAAAGGTGCTGTTGCCTTTCAGGTGGAAGAGAATCACCCAAGATTTTTAAAATTAACAATAATTTCACCTTGGCCAAACCTCATTGGCTATGATACTGCCACTGCACAAAACTAAATATTTTTTGCAAGAGAATAATAAAATTACAAATGTTTTGAAGCCTTGAGTGGTGGCACATACTTGTAATCCTAGCACATGCCCCTGGGAGGCTAAGGCAGGAAGATGCTAAGTTAAAGCCCAGCCTGAACAATTTAGTAAGATTGTGTCTCAAAATTTAAGAAGAAAAAAATTAAAAGTCTAGAGATATAGCTCAGTGTAAGGACCTTGGGTTCAATCTCCAGTACCACAAATAATAATAATAATAATAATAATAATAATAATAATAATAATGATGATGCCTTAAGACTATTCTATAGGTACAAATATATAAGTCAGTACAGATAGCATCCTGTGTTCAGCAGGTATTGTATAGCATTCTCTTGGCTTCTACATTCATCTGGAATGTGTTCTACCCTATGCTAGTCCCAATTAATAATACAGAATTTATAAAGAGAGCCTTTAACAACACCAGGAAGTTTACATTTCTCCATAAATCCAGGGCAGCTCTCTTTTGATAATGAGTAACAGGGACTCACCTGAACTTGGAAAGAGAAAATTTATTGACTAATGTCACTGGAAGCCAAGGACTAAATCCAAGGAGTCATGTACTATCAGACTTTATCTCTATTGACTTCACCCACAGACAAGTTTTCCATAGACAAGATTAAAAGAACCTGTGGCCTCTCCATTGGGGGCACTGCTTTTTCTGGGGAGCAGGAGTACTCTGCTGGCTTCTGCTGGACTGAGCCCACCCTGGCCAATCACTGCCTCCAGGGGTATGATGTAGCTTGACAGGAAATAATTGGGTTTGGTGTGACTGTGGGACAGGAGGCCTAACCAGGTGTGGAGTGGGAAAACAAGGGAAGCTGGTCAGGCAAATATAAGTGCCCAAAATCCATTGTGCAAAGGCAATACTGTTTACAAGACAGCAAAAGACTCCTAGAGAAGTTGGTAAGAGTAAGCTTTAAGAGCTGTCAGGTATAGACATAAAGATAAGAGGCCAGACCTCAGTTGTCTAACTCTTCACAATTTTAGCCTCTTAATTCTGTTTTTTTTTTTTTTTTTTTTTTTTTTTTT
>NDGN011364921.1:0-14009 GCA_002564285.1 Tympanoctomys barrerae | reverse complement strand
TACCAATTTGATTTGAAACTATCTCATTGCTATTTGTTTATCAATAAAATTATGGGAAAAAATCCTTAGTGGATCAATTTTGCCCTCAAGGGTTAAAATTTAAAATGATTAGTGAGAAAATAGAGAAGTAGAAGAAGAGAAAGAGATTAGAAAGCTGGAGCCAAAGGAGAATCTTACTAACTGTGGGCAACTGGTACAGAAGATGAGGGAGAAGGAAGAGATAACTGAACAGAACATGATCACAGAGAGGATAGATACCGTGTTGACACTCATATAAACACAAGTTCAAAGAATAAAGGAGAAAAAGAGCAAAATATGGGTCTGGGGAGATAGCTCATCGGTCTAAGTGCTTGTCTGGCAAGTGCAAGGACTTGGGTTTGATCCCAGGTATCTTATACCATGCGAGCCACTGAAACTGGGCATGGAGGCACACGATCCTGGTGCTGGGGAGGCTAGACAGGAGGATCACTATGAGTCTGAGTTCCATAGTGAGATTCTGTACCAAATAAATAAATATTTCAAAAAGCAAAACAAAAAGAAGAAAACGATACAAAAAAAGCAAAGCTACAACATCAAAAAAGAAAAAATAAATAAACCAAGAGAGTGGAGTGAAAAAGTCCATTTCCAGTTTTGTCCCTGTAACAATATATGGAGACAGTGGCCCAAATCTGTGTTGATTTTTTCCAAAGAACCATTGGGAATGACTGAGCCCTTACACTTGGCACTCACTGGCAACTCGTGAAGTCCTTCACAGCTAGTGCAGCCCTTCCAGTCCGCTGCTCCCATCCACTGCTGTGTCTGCCTGGAGGCCTTTGGGATCATCAGCAATCACTGTGTGTTGGTAGGTTTAGATTGTTCCTGTCATGCAGTTTTTCCCATCTCAGGGAGAAGTTGCTGCCAGCTGTGTCCTTCCTTATTGAAGTTTCTCTCTTCACCCTGTCCGTGGCCTTCAGTTTGTGCCAGAGTTCCTTGCTGGGTTTGGGAACTTGCCTACATCATCCTTATTTCCCTATGCTGCTGTATTCCAGCATCCGGATGGCAACAATCAGGTTCTTTCTCTCCTGTTTAACATTCCACCATTTTGCTGCACCCCCTTGTTGGTATATTTTAGAGAAAAGATTTAACAAAATAATTATGAGTTAGTCTTATAATTCTAAGTATAATGTGTTAAAAAAAATTGCTCAGGATATTTTATGTGAGATTGAAATCTATTCTGTAAAAATTGAACTCTTGGAGAATAAAACCTTCCCTAGAATTAATCCTTATAATTTCTTTGAATACTATTTCAAAACATACTAAAGATAAACACTTTCACCAGTGCTACAGAAAAGATAAAAAGGCCAAGTTGCAAATGGTTCTTAACTATTCTGTAGCTCTATTCATTATGACTAAGGCCAAGGAGTTTAGTATTGGATTATGGTGGCAAATAAATCTGGCACATGTGCCACAGTTCTTTGTTATTGAAAGCTCTAAAACGTTTACATTGACTGGTATAGGATTTGTATTGCCTGGGTAAAAAAAAAAAGTTTAGCATGTTTGGGCATATACTTTCACATAGATCTAGAAACACTAATTGTTTTACTGCTTATTTCAAATATGCTGAGGGAACGAAATGAGAAAACAGTAACAAAAATAATTATGTCCAATATCCAACTCCTTCTAGAAAAGATTGGGATGTTACAAGACTGGATGATGCTAAAGATATATTTAAAACTTTCAGTACACAGCTTTAAATTCATTTTGTTCTTATGTAATAGTTAATGGCATTCTGCTTTTTTAATAAATTTCTGCTATATAGCCTATGATTCTGGCCATATTTGAGATATTAGTATTTTTATGGTCTTTTATTCAAGACTAAATAGTAACTTACTACATAATAGTTTAGTCTATCTTGTTATTACTAGTAGCAACCAGTTTGCTTTTTTAATAATGCAGGTGCTTTTAATTCACTACTTAGATGTAGGTTCACTTAAATATGTAAGACATGAGGCATAAAGTTGACAAATAGACAAATCGTTACTTTTGTCTACAGCACTTGAATATACTGATCCCTAAGTTTAATTTTAATTAACAAATACTTACAGAGTATTTTGTGGGTAAAACACTATAGATACAAAAACGGATTGAATGTGACCATTAACACTGAGAGGTTGGTATATTATGTAATCATATACTTAAGATTGGAAACTTGAGTTGCAGACAGTTATAGAAAGCGTTGTAGTTACAGGAAACTTTGGGAAACAAAGGATTGATGAGTGACTCCTAGTGAAGGTACAGGAACTCAAGGTAAAATACAGTATTGTTGAGACTGGAGTGGAAGAACATTCTTAAATGAAAGGGATTATATGAACAAAGAAGGCAAGAAAGTATAGGGAGTTTATATCAGACTATGAAGA
The DNA here is from genome assembly GCA_002564285.1 of Tympanoctomys barrerae. NCBI lineage: Eukaryota > Metazoa > Chordata > Mammalia > Rodentia > Octodontidae > Tympanoctomys > Tympanoctomys barrerae. The sequence continues at coordinate 11,613 of NDGN011364921.1, read as the reverse complement.
AATAGGGATTTCATTGTAGCACAGCATGAAGTATATACTGTACTCACTGAACAGTGAAATTTGAAACATAGTTTGCATTTAAATTAGCCCTTTCCTCATTTTCTTCTGCTTTTATAAATTTTATGAAAATTATTGCTCCTAAAAATACTGTTAATGTAAATGAAAAATGTGATGTTCAAACATCAAGACTAACAATGTGATACCTGATGATTTTATTACATCTTGTCATTCTGCATTTATGCTCCATATGACATTGTCCATTGAAGTACTCATTTGTTTACTTTGAATAGCAGATAATTATAATAGAAAATTTTTAAAAAATTGTATTAATTTCATAATAAGGTCAACTTTATTATTCGATTTACTTCTGGTTAGGACCACATTCCTTAAAAGCCAGTTTCTTTTAGTTCAATGATGGTTGTTAGTGGTTTGTCTTGCATATATAGTAAGTTGGTGATAAAAATACTCTCCTGATACCGAAATAATTTTGTAAGTTTCTTGAAAGTTGAGATGATACTTATCTAGTTCTAAGAAATATATGGAAATGTAAAATGTGTTAGTTATGGAAATAACTTTATTTTAAAGCTGTAACCATATAATTTGTTTTCTTTGAAAGTATTTTGAAGTGTATCACTTATTCTTTATGTAGATCGTTTCTTTTTCTGAAGCCAGAAGATGAGGACTATCAGCTGTGTGAAGGAACCGACTTTGAAGAAATTATAAAAAATGATGAAGTTGTTTTAAAGAAGAAATGTAGATCTGTAAATCCTTCTAAGAAATCATTTATTATTAATATTGTTCCTGAAAAAGACAATTTGACATCTCTATCAGTATATTCAGAAGATGGTTGGGACCTACCATACATAATGCATTTATGGCCACCAATCCTACTCCAGAATCTTCTTCCTTACAAAATTGCTTATTATCTAGAGGTATTCTGGAATTTGGGGGTGGCAGGGAGAGGGTAGAGGAGATGAGAGAGATGGTCCTGATTTTGAATTTGTAGGGGTTTTTTGTTTTTTGTTTTTGAGACAGCATCTTGCCATGAAGTTCGAGCTGACCTTGTGCCCACTTTTGTAGCCCCCCAGGCTGATCTCAAACTCATCGCAATCCTCCTTTCTCGGCCTCCCACATGCTGGGATTACAGGCATGCACCACCACACCCAATTCCAGGACTCATGGCACCCCACGCTCTGGATTGGAACTCAGGACCTTGTGCTTAGTAGCTAGGTGCTGTCCCCAGCCCTGTAGTTTGAATTACTTAAAATTATGATCAGTAAAAAAGTTTTGAAGTAACATAGGCAATAGTACTAATAAAAATAACAAGTACTATACAGATACTCTTCTAATAGAAATGTTTTAATCATGTATAAAATATTTAAAAGATGTTTTCTACTAATTTATCTTGGAAATCTGATTGCTAAACTAAATGCAAATTATATATTACATATTATAATATAAACATAGTTCTTTAAAATGTGTAGTGCTCGCTTCGGCAGCAGATTTACTAAAATTGGAACAATACAGAGAAGATAAGTATGGCCCTTGCGCAAGGGTGACACACAAATTCATGCAGTGTTCCATGTTTTTGGAAAGTCCTGGGGAGATGGCTCAGTAGAATAAGCACTTCCCTGGCAAGCGCAAGGGCCTGAGTTCAATCCCCGCTTCCACCAAATAAATAAATAAATAAATAAATAAATAATAATGATAGTCCCTGAATCCGCTGTAGACCCTTCCCTAAAAATACAAAATTAAAAAATCATACATAGTTTTCCGGGAGATAGCTCAGTAGAATAAGCACTTTCCTGGCAAGCGCAAGGTCCTGAGTTCAATCCCCGGTTCCTCCAAAAAATAAAATAAGTAGAAACTAGGTAGTAAAGTAGTAAAATTGCCTATAATCACCATCTGAAGATATTACCTGTTCTGGGTGATATATTTTCAGTTCTTTTCATGTAGGTGTATTTCATATATGTGTTCAGTAACTTTTGAAACAAGAATAAAAATCGGTATTGAAATGACATTCAAGTACTATAAGCAAAAAAAATACTTCTATACTTTTTATCATTTTTTTAGTCTTATTTCTGTAAAAAGCATCACATGCTCTATAATGATTTTTTTCTTTTGTTGGATTACCATCCATTTTCTTCCATATTTTTCATTATTTTTGTTTTCAAAACTGCAATTCATAATAAATGAAATTGGGTTTGGGATTGGTAAATTTTACTAATTATAGGGCCTTATGTATTTAATTTCCAGGGAAGTTTTACATTATGTTATTAAATCTTCACAGAGTCCTGTAAAATAAGTTACTTAGCCCAGTTTACAAAATTTTATCTAGTTTAGATTAAATATTTTACAGTTCATACCATTGGCTTTCTTACTATTTGAATGTAAGTCTTTTTACTTTGACAGATACTTTGAAGAATGTGTTGTTTAGCATTTGGAATAATAAAATAAAATTTTAGAAAGTACTCCAAGACGTTTTAAAATTGTTTTTTATTGCAGGGGATTGAAAATAAAGTTTTTACTCTGAATGAAGGACAGTCAGCTCAGATTTGTGCTGTACAAATGGACAAAGCCAGACTACATTTAAAATTACTTGATTATCTTAATCATGATTGGAAAGGTGAATATCGCATAAGATCTAATCAAGAAGACATTAGTTTCATCACTTTTACCTGTGTTACAGAAATGGAAAAGACTGACTTAGATATTGCCATCCACATGACTTATAATACTGGTCAGACTGTGGTGGCATTTCATAGTCCGTATTGGATGGTCAATAAAACTGGTCGAATGTTACAGTACAAAGCAGATGGAATTCATCGAAAGCATCCACCTAATTATAAAAAGCCAGTTCTCTTTTCTTTTCAGCCAAGTCACTTTTTTAATAACAATAAGGTATGTAACTTTTTTTCTAAGTTTCACTTTCTAGCTATTTGTCACATTTTTTCAGTTTTAGAGTTTTGAAGAATAAAATTAAGTTAGGGAGAAATAATATTTATTAAATATTTGAGGTTGAACATTAGCACTTAATATTTGTACAGGTTTACTATGTTAACATAATATTCAGTTCAGGATGGAAAGAAAATTTATCAATGTGAGCATTTTAAAAGATACCTAAATTGTAATATATTTCAAACATTTTTCCTAGGTTCAGCTTATGGTAACTGATAGTGAATTGTCAGATCAATTTTCAATTGACACTGTTGGTAGTCATGGAGCCGTTAAATGTAAAGGCCCGCAAATGGATTATCAAGTGAGTTTATTCTGTGCTCAAGAAACTTTTATTTAAAGTCTATTGATTATTTTTATAAAGACAGTAGCATAATATAAAAGTTTTTGAACTATTAATTTTTTCCATAGGTTGGTGTCACTATAGACCTCAGTAGTTTCAACATTACAAGAATTGTGACATTTACTCCTTTTTATATGATTAAAAACAAAAGCAAATATCATGTATCAGTGGCTGAAGAGGGACTTAATAAATGGCTTTCTCTTGATTTGGAGAAGGTGAGTACTTTAATTTCAAAAATATACCTCTTTGGGCTCTTTTCTCCTTAAAATTACATGCCCTAAAAGACCACACAATCTTTTAACCTTCTCCAACCCTAGTTTTGTTTCAGTTCCATGAACCTTTATTGAGTTTATGTGATAGGTTCCAGATATTTAATTATTAAAAACTGGACCTTGTCTTCTGGGATCATAGAACCAGATAGATATTTAACAATTTCTAGCCAGTTTGGTTAAATACGGTAGTAAAAGGATATATAAGGTGTAAATGTGTCAGAATGGAGAAAAATGGCTTATTTTCTCCAAGAAACTGTTAGGAATTCCCTCAGAGTAAGAAAGACAAACTTTGCTTCAGTTTATTTGGAGAAAGTAGGACTAAAATTTTACTTGTAGATGATTAGAATGAAATTTTGATTCTAGATCATTATCAGCTGTCATATTTCTGGTTAAGTTTTCTGCATGATTGAAGTTGATAGCTGGGGGCTTACTAAGAATTAGCTCAGTTGTTTAAAGCACCTGCTTGAGCAAACTCAGTCAGAAGCAGGGGACCGTGGTTGGATCCCCAGCTCCACATGCCTCACCAGACCTGTCCTTAAGGCAGCTTGAGCCAGCCAGAAAAAAAAAAAAAAAAAAAGGAATCCTGAAGTTGATAGAATATTTCACTTTTGAAGTAATTTTATTCTCAATGTAAAAGATGTGTTTTGACATATTCACAGTTCTTTCTGGTACATAAAACGATCCTCATGGGAACATTTTCCTTAAATTTTTAGAATTTCCTTTAGGGCTGATTTTGAAGGTAAATATGAGTTTGTGTTTATCTACAAAGCTTTTATCATTGTCTTTTATGATAGTTTTTCTTGATAGGAGTTTTAGGTGGATATTATTTTCAACATTTGGCATATAGTCCTTCTTTCTCTGGCTTCCATTGTTTCATTGAAAAGTATGCAGTGATTACGTGCAAGTGGCTTTCTTTTTTCTCTTCCTACTTGGAAAGCTTCTTGGTGTCTTTGATGTTTCTAGTCACATCATTATGTATCTGTATGTAGGTTACTTGATATTTATCCTACTTGAGATAGTTTGTGAATTAATATCCTGCATATTTTCCTATATTTGTGAATTAATATCCTGCATATTTTCTGTAAAACTTACCAGTGTTCTGTAAAACTTACCAGTCTCTTTAGATACTGCTTCACTTTTGTTTTTCCATTTTCTCCTTCTCGATTTTTAGTTAGACATGCTAGATATTTATATTCTTCCTGTATCTTATTATCTCATTTTATGTTTTCGATCTACATAACCCTCTTCATTGTATTCTGTATAAATTTATATGTGTATCTTTTATTTAACCTTTTCCTTGTCTAACCTGCTGTTTAACACTGCAACTGATTTTATGTTTTTATTTGAATAATTACATTTCTCATTTCCAGAAGTTTCTGTATTTTTCACTTTTTAGTAAGTATTGTGGGCTTTTTGTGCATTTTGCAGTGTATCTGTTAACAGAATGACAAAGTTTTGTCCTTACATAGCTTTTAATTCAGTGAACTTTTAATTTTTTAAAAGTAGCCAGAGAAAAAAGCCACTCCCAAAGTAATGGTGGAATGACTGCATACTTTTCAATAAAAAAATGGAAGCCAGAGAAAGCAATGGAGTAGTGAAATATATAGTGCATTTATAGGTGGGAAATCTAGTGGAGGAAGCAATAAGCAGGCGAGATTAAGGATATTGAGAGTTCTGAAGAGCAAGGAGTGGGCTATATTTTTTAGCAAAATGATCAGAATAGGTCTTAACGAAGTCATGTGTGAACAAAGACTTGAGGGAAATGAAAGAGTGAAGAGTTCAGCAGCATGAACAGAGCCAAGGTAACACAAATAAGGAGCCATTTGGACAAATTTAAAACAGGCCTTTTTTTATTTTGAGTAGTATAAATATGAGCCTAAGTCACAGAAAACACTCAGTACCACCTGTACATTTTTTCTTCTAATGATACCAGCCAAGGGTCAGGTAGACTAGCACAGACATGGGGTTGCCGCCAGCAATTTTATGAACCTGGGGCATATAGGAAGACAGTGGGAGGAACTAAGACTAGGAAAGTACTGAGCACTAAAAATAGAAATACAGTGTTTCCAAAGTTTTCACTATCCTCTATCCTTTCTACATGTAGATGCTGAGATCACAGCTCTAGTTTTTCTTTGCCTTATATGTACTTCACGTATTTTTTGATACTTACAGCTTTTATCTTGATTTGTTTCTCACAGGTATTTGGGTCTTATCTTTTAAAAACAGTCTATAGACTTTCAACGGTTCATATTTCCATTGCGCAATTACAGATGCATGACAGCTTTTTAAAATTTTACTTTCTCTTTGGCTGTTTTGTTTTCTATTTCAGCTTAAGATAAATTTTCTTTTGCTAGTTTAAAATTTTTATATTGACATACAGTGGTCAACCTTAAGATACATACCCTTAAATGTTACCTCTCTTGATTTATAAAACTTACAGCTCTATTTTCCCACTACAAAAGACAAAAATCTTGGTACTTATGTCTTAAAAGTCTTGCATAAAATATTTAAAAATGATGGTATACATTCTTAATCATAAAAGATATAGCACGAAGCCAGTGCTATCAAAGAACAGTGGGCTTGAGAATGTTTACAGTGTACATCATATTCAGTCCTCTTGATTTCTCATGGGAAATATGTTGGATTAGTATTGCTTTGGTTGTAACTATACCGGGTCAATTCCTTTCAGAATTCTTGAATGGAGGAATTCATTCCTCTATTCTAAATATGGTCAATTCTTAATGTTGTGCTATGTCTAGTTCCATTTCATGGTTGAATAAAACTGCTTCTAGGACTGGGGATTTAGCTCAGCAGCAAATACAATCAAATGAGTTTGATTCCTGCCCCTGCAACAACAGCAACAACAAAAACCCTGCCTTTAGCATACTAACATACTTCTAACAACCATTTGCTGCTGCAGATCATTCTCAGCTCTATATGATAACGCTTAGGTATCACAGAGTCTCACTGAAAACTATGAGGTCGTCAGTCTGGTCAGGGCCTAAGAAGGAGTTGACTTCATAGTTTACAGACAAGGTTGCTTCTCCATTGTTTATTCTGTAGTTCTTCTCTTTGTATGCAGCTCTTCAGTCTTTCTGGTGCCTTGTAGGTCTCCTATTCCTTTAGTCTGTTTTCCAAACCACTGCTGTCCAGGTGTGGTTTGGTTTGGTTTTCTTTTTGTTTGTTTGTACAGAGGATCAAACTCAGGACTTTGCACTGGCTAGGTAAGTGCTTATGCCACTAAGCTATTTCCCCAGCACTCAAGTTGTTTCTTAAACATTCTAAACTTCCAGCTGGCCAAACAGCTCAGTGGATTAAAGCACCTGCAAGCAGGCTCAGGGGCCCGGGCTTTGATCTTGGGCCTGCCCTGCTGGCTCCACCCCCAGGGCATGCTGAGATGGCAGTTGAGATTGGAGTGGTTGGCCGTGCCTATAATCCCAGTTCTTGGCAGACTGTAAACAGGCAGATCACTAAGAATCCAATCTAGTAGTGAGACCCAGAACAACCTGTAGACCCTTCCCTAAAATACCAAAAAAAAAAAGATTCTAAACTTCTTTCTCCGAACTTTAGTTTCTTCTTTTACCATTTCACTCTTATTTGATGACTTGGATACTAAATTTAATACATGTCTAGACTCATCACTTGGTGCATATTTTCACTTAATTTTACCAAATCATGCCCACACATGATTTTTCTTTATAGTGACTGGATTTATCCTTGCTTTACATTGATCATCTGTGCTCTAGTTCTTGTCTCAGTTTATTTGCTGAATTATCAACCCTTCTGTATAAGGCTTAAACTATTTGAGTCCTGCTAAGTGTTCTCATTATTGTAGCTCTTCTGTTTCTACCCCTTGCCTTTATTTACAATGTTCTTTCTGTTGACAATTGATAACTTTACCTAATCAACTCAGTAACCAAAGCAGTGCTGGAAAAAATTTTTAGTTCATTACTATTGTGATTTTTATTAAAATGATAAAAGTATTTATGATGAATCGTATTTTATTTTTATAAATATATATAATATGTATTTTAGTGTATCCCCTTTTGGCCTGAGGATGCTTCCAATAAACTTCTTATTCAAGTTGAAAACAGTGAAGGTCCTCCCAAAAGGATATATTTTAACAAGCAAGAAAATTGTGTTTTATTGCATCTGAATGATGAGGTAAGTAAATATTTTTGCATGTTTCACTAGAAAAACTATTATATAATTCCTTTATTATATTTAACTATTTTGTATCACATAACACATGATATTTTTTCCCTTTTCATTGGAAGTGAATGTATATTTCTCTTTACAAAAGGGAAAGGTACTAAGAGGAAACAATTAAAATTTATATAGGAAGTTAATCAGAGTACCTGGCATACAAGAATATATCGCATCTGGAATTTTCAGTGTTCTGTATAAAGTAGAAATTCATGGTTTCCGAGAAAGGCATTATAAAATTCTTAGTTGTTTCCTGAATCACCCCCCAAAATTAAGTTACAACATTATGAATAATTTTTAATTAAAGTTTTTAGTTAATATTTTGACACGATGATCACTTTAAAGAATGTTTTCCTTTCTTTTAGCTTGGAGGTATTATAGCAGAAGTTAATTTAGCTGAACATTCTACAGTTATTACATTTTCAGATTATCATGATGGAGCAGCACCATTCCTATTAATAAATCACACCAGTAATGACGTTGTTCAGTACAAACAAAGGTAAGAAAATGATCACAAATATAGTAGCTAGACTCTTTAGCAGACCTCAGGTAATGGGACATGCACTATAATTTTTTAGTTTAAACTGATTATAATCGGGTTGGCCAAATAGCTCAGCAGATTAAAGCGCTTGCAAGCAGGTGCAGGGGGCTGTGGGTTCAATACCTGGGCCTGCCATGCCAGCCCTGCCCCTGGGGCCCACTAAGACAGCAATTGAGACGGGGCGTGGTGTCGCACGCCTGTAATCCCAGCTCTTGGGAGGCTGTAAACAGGTGAATCACTAGGAGTCCGATCTATTAGTGAGATCCTGAACAACCTGTAGAGCCGTCCCTAAAATACAAAAAGAAAAATAAACTGATCATAATCAAGTGTAAATAATGGTAAAACTGCCTTGATACTGGTATTTTTTCTTTTAAGCTCTTCAGAGAGTGAAACGTGGAAGAACTAAAGCAATTGTGGCAAAAAAGCTTGATGCTCATTGTTCAAATTCTATGAGACATATGTCTAGGTGTATCTTGAGTCTTAATTTTGTCTTTAAAAAATTTTAAATATTTTTAGTAAATATAAATTTCAGATTTTTCTCAAATAGTAAATATCCTCTTCTTGCAGAGGCATGTGGAAACCAACTGCTTTGTAAAGACCATAATTAAATGATGTTTTCGGACTTTTTTTTTTTTTTTTTCCAGTACAGGAGACTGAACCTAGGACCTTGCACTTGCCAAGCAGGTGTTTATGCCACTGAGCTATCTCCCTGGCTAGGACTGCACTTAACATCAGTTCTTTGCTGTAATGTCATATTGTCTTTGTACCAATACAACTTATGTAACTTCATGTTTCTATAATTCCAGACCATCTTAGGCAGCTTTTTCATTGCTTAAAGACAGTCTCCAGCATCTACAACTTACAGGAGACATTTCATTTGAGTCGGTATTAGGGAGTTCAGTGCAAGGTCAACTGGCTACAAAGCAGAAACATCATGTTAGAAGGGCATGCTGGAAAGCAGAAAAGGGGAGGGGTGATCATCAGGCTCTGGCCCATATATATTACCAAGAATTGTAAGACTAAAAGACTCTAGCAAATTTCCTAACTCAAAATGGTATCTAATCAAGAAAGAGCATATAAAGGCTTCCAGCCCCTCATGGGCAAGTTTCTAAAATATGGCCTTCTGAAGCCTTGTCAGCCTCCTCCCCCCAAGACTGTCATCTTCCGCACAATAAAAGCCCACAGGAGAATATTGGATGGCACAAGACCTCTGCCTCATTAACAAGCCTGTCACTCCAGTCCATCCTGTAGTGGCAGATCCATATACAGTTCTCTCCCAAATGCCAGAGGACACTTAACTGCTACTCAGTCTTTCATTGAAAAAAATTTTTTTCCTAATTTGAATAGAAACAATAATTGATGAATTACCTTCATAGACTTGAAGATCTTCATGTCCTAAGTGAAACTAATATTTTCTTCAGAATATTCTTATTTTCTTAGAGGATTTTTTTGGTATTATATAAGGGAATTTTAGTCTTAATCAGAACTTCCACAAATCTCAGATAATGAAGAATCAGAAAGGATTTTGGATTTTTAAAAAAATACGCTGTTGCATTTAATTTAATGTATATTTTTGCTGCTTATGTCAGCTCTCTTAGTGAGATAGAAGACTCTCTTCCTCCCGGAAAAGCAGTGTTTTATACATGGGCTGATCCAGTGGGCTCTAGAAAGCTGAAGTGGAGTTGTGGAAAAAGCTATGGTGAAGTAACACAAACAGATGTAAGTACTGGGAGGTACTGTTTAATTAAAGATGTACTTTTCATTCCTGCTGATCTTGGGACTGTTTTCTACCTATGTAAAGAAAAAAAAAAAAAGGCCAAAATTTTTAAAGTGGTTTTAGTTTTATCATTTTTAAAAAACTTTTATCTTGGTGGGGATATAGCTGTTAACACTAGATCGTGAGTTGAAATCCTTTTACATCCTTTCTCCAAAAAACTCCTAGAGAAACTTTTTATCTTGTTTTCATTTTGTTAAATTCCAACTATATGCTAAATATAATTGGAAATCAGTAAGTACCAAAGTACTTATATGCCAGAGTAAGGTCATTTAAATTTACTCGAATAAAAGCACACAACACTCAGCAATTTGTGCTGACACACACTTGAAATCCCAGCATTCTAAGAGGCAAGGACAGGAGGATCACTCCAAAGTTTGAGGTCAGCCTGATGTAGATACTGAGTTCAAGGTCAGCCTGAACTACATAATGAGACTCTGGTTCCAAAATCAAAAGTATGCAGCCCATAAACTGCTTTATGTTCAAAAGAAACAAAAATCTATAGTATATCTATAGTATAATAGTAGTCTGTGTGTTTATTATACATCTGGGTTACAGGAATCCACTTCTGTCCTTTCCGTCCCCTAGTTCTTATTTTCTGGTGTCTTGAGTTCTGAATCTTAGGCTAATTTGTTGCTGTTTACTGCTGTACCATCTTATTGGCAGCACAGTTTATAGATTTTCTTCAGGAAACCTACAATGATCATCACACTAAAGAACCCTACAGCTACCCTGTGCCGGCAGGACTGACTACAGGTCCTAGCCCAGGCGCAGCTTGGGTGAGACCATCTTCCACCCCTTTGGGACGCCCCCCACACCTCCTCAGCACCTCCACCACCCCGCCCGCCAAGTAGGAATTTCTGCCCCATTCCAGGAACCCCAGACCTAGTCCTAGCTCAGGTCCCCTGAATGTGTGGGAGAGCTTCCCGCTACCCTGCGCCAGCGGGACATACTATGGGTCCCAGCCCAGGCATTGCGTGGGTGAGACTGTTTTCCACCCCTTTGGGAAGACGCCACTCCTCCACAGCACCTCCCCGACCCTGCCCGCCAAATAGTAATTTCTGCCCCGTTTGGAGAACCCCCAGACCCAGTCCTAGCCCAGGTCCAGTGAGTGTGTGGGAGAGCTTCCGGCTACCCTGGGCCAGCTGGACTGACTACGGATCCCAGCACATGTGCAGCGTGGGTGAGACCCTCTTCCACCCCCTTGCGATGCCCCCATCACTCAGCACCTCCCCCATCCCACCCGCCAAGTAGGAATTTCTGCCTCACCCAGGAATACCCAAACCCAGTGAGTATGTGGGAGAGCTGCCTCTCCCCGCTACTCCAACTTGTTCCCTCCAGGCTCAGATCAAGCCTGGCTTACATGCCTGGGGTGTAACGCTGCAGCTACACTTCCTGCAGAGAGTGTAGAGGATAGAACCACCCAGCTATTCCAGGAGCAGAACATCTTGCCACAGGGACACAACAGCTTCACCCTCAAGGGCAGCAGTGGGAAGGAGCGGAGCACAGCAGCCAGACCCAC
>NDGN011364912.1:0-13005 GCA_002564285.1 Tympanoctomys barrerae | reverse complement strand
ACTGTCTCATTGCTATTTGTTTATCAATAAAATTATGGCAAAAATAAAATAAAATAAAAAATAAATTAACCCTAAAAAAAAAAAGAAAGGCAGGTCTGGTTTTCACAATCAGTAGGGAAGGAGCTGAAGCAGGTCTCATGCAAGTATTCTGCGCTGTGCAGTACCACAGGGCCTCAGGTTAAGTCCAAATTAAAGTACAGAGTCTGCCTCTCCAGGAGAGGCCCGATTTACATGTACCTGAGATGTTGGTTCCTGTGACCTTTGACCTTTGTTTTAGGAGAGGCAGAACCTGAGATTCTCCGTGGGATTTAAATATTCAGGGCTGAAGACCCTCTTGGAGCTTGCTGACTGTTGGCCAGTGGAAGAACAGTTCACTTCTCCTGTCCTTTAGGGACCTAATGGCGAAGTCTGGGTGTTTAGAGGATGAAGTGAATAGAGTATTCCTTTCTTTGGAGTGAGCGGTGAATGAGAAGTGGGGCCCTGCCATAGTGGTGCTCCTCCCTGAGCCTGTGATGCCCGTCCTCCTTGCCCGGCTGCATGGCCTTGGACCATGTCCTCAGACCTTGTTGAGGCCCTGGCCCTGGTGCTCTGTGGTGCATATGCCACATATGCGTTCCCAAGGCCTGCTGCCTGCAGGATAGGCAGCCTGGTGGGAAGCCAAGTGAAGCTTCCAAGTGTCAGGGAACAGGTGGTCTTGATGTGGAATGAGCCAGTCTCTGTCACTTGTGTCTGTCACCAAAATCCAAGCTGAGATTGTCAAGCTCCCTGGAATGCAGGCCACTGGCTATTCCGATTCTCAAAGGCTGAGAGTAGTGGTTACCTGCTGCCCAGTCAGGTGGTCTTCTGTGGTGCAGCGGTGCCAGTGCTGGGTACCTCATCCCCCTTGACCCCATGTCTGCTGCTGCTTGGGTCTCTCTGAGCCTTCTAAGATAGACATGGGGGACAAGCACTATCTGGCCTCCATTTTACCATTGAGTCTTCTGGGTGCCCTGGTGTCTCAGCCCATTCCAGCTGCTGTAACAAACTGCCAGAACAGTCTGCCTCTCATGGAGAGGCGTCATTGGCATGTACCTGAATTGTGGATTTCTGTGACCCTTGCCCTTTCCTTGGGGAGAGGCGGACAGTCATTGCCCTGGATTCTCCGTGGGATTTGAATATGCAGGGTGTAGAGAACCACTTGGAAACATCAGCTTCTCACAGTTCTAGAGAATAAAAGTTCAGGATCAAAACAGGGCAGACTCAGTGCGTGGCGGGGTCTCCTTCTGGTTGTGTCCTCATGTGGTGGGAGGGCGAGTGGCTCTCTTGTCCACTCTTGTAAGAGCACTGATGTCATTCACATGACCTAGTCAGCCTCCAAAGGAGCCCTCCTAATGGGATCACCGGGGCAGAGGGGCTGGGTTTCAACCTGTGTATTTGGTGAGAGTCTCATTCAGACTGTAGCAGCCATGCTAGTGGTGACATAAAGGAGAGGTTCTTTTGCTGTCCCAACTTTGGGGACGGGATGTGTGTGAGCAGTCTACTGCTGCAGAAGCTGAGATGCCATTGAATGTCCAGAGTGCCTGGTGTGGCAGCAGGCGAGAGGCAGGGAAGTTCCAGACTGTGACGTGGCCTGGGTGGCTTTTGTGGAAGGAAAGAGAGGAAGAGGAGGAGAAAAGGGAAAAGGAGAAGGAAGAGGAAAAAGAGAAAGGGGGAAAGGAGGAAAAGGAAAGGAAGAGAGGATGAGGGAGAAGAAGATGAAAGATGAAGAGAAGAACAAAGAGGAGAGGAGGAGGAGAAAGAGAGAAAATGAGAAAGAAGAGGAGAAGGAAGAAGAGGAGATGAGCTCAGGGTGGCAGTGCAGGTCCCAGGCTGGCTTTGGAAGGCAGGGAGCAGGGGGCCTCTGGGAGCCCTGGAGCTATGCATGCCAATTGGAAGCGTCCTGGAGCCCACAGAGATGGGGTTGTTTTGTCTTAGAAGATACCTAAATCTGGAGAGGGGGCAGTCAGTGAACAGCAGTGCAGTGGGAAGGTGTGGTGCTCTGTGTGCACTGGGAAAGAGGTGGTCTGGATGCTGCAGGGTCCCGAAGGAGGGACACCCCCAGAATGCACCGGGCACCCAGGGCGGGTTCTGGAGGTGGCCTCTGTCTAGCGGAGACTGGAAGGGGGAGGATGCGTGCACTCAGCAAAGCACGTGACATAGCCCATTCGGGCTGCTGTTAATGGCAAACCACAGACTGGTGACTCACACACCAGCAGACATTTATTTCTTACAGTTCTGCAGGCTGAAGTCCATGTTCAGGTTGCTCACGTAACCCAGGTTTCGCGAGCAGATTGCTGGCTTTTCACTGCATCCACACAGCAGAAAGGGGACAGCGCTCCCTGTCCTCTTCATACCGCCATGGAGGGGGACTGGACCCTCCGTGAGGACTCCCCTGTCATGGCTTGATCACCTGCCCCAGAGCCCAGTAATGGAATCACTGGGGTTCAAAACTGAATTTGGGGGCTGCAGAAACACTTGGTCCATTGCAAACGGAAGAAGCCTCAAGGAAAGGGAAAGACAGGATGGGGCCCTGAGGGTGAGGCGGGCTGGTGCAGGGGAGCAGGTAGGAGGAAGAGGCTTTCAGGAGGGCGATTACAGAAGCACGTGGTAGGTCGATCACGCGGCCCTTGAAGGCCATGGGAAGGACGCAGCTGTGTTACCGAGGGCCGAGCCCATGGTCCCCAGAATCTGATGAGTGGAGCAGATTGTCCTCAGTTTTCAACTACTTCCTGGCTGTTTGACCCTGAGCGAGTAACTTACTCAGGTGCCACATCTGTAATGTGGAACAGTCCCTGTGACCCTGGCTCATGCAGATGAAGGGCTCTCTGCAGAGCCCCTAGCGCAAGCCCTCCACACAGTAAGCATTCAGCAGTGTTACTTGCACTTCCTGTCATGACCTTGTGTTTTAAATTCTCCTAAACAAAGTCGTGGTGAACCAGTCTCTGGTGGTGCTTGCCTGCTATCCTCTGACAGTCGCCACGGTAACCATAGTGCATGACTAACATATTTTTGGAAAGAATAAAACAGTGTTCCAGGGTAACCCTGAGGGCTTAGCATGAAGCTGCTCAATGTGCCACCAAAGAAAGCAAAAATAAAGTTTTCATTGAGTTTTCCCCTGAATAACAACGGGATGGAAGTCTAAGCTGTCAACTGGGCTTCCCCAGTGTTAGGACAAGCACCAGCCAGGATGCCTCCGCACTTGGCAGCTCGCCTGACTCATCTGTGGATGCAGATGTGGCGATGACTGAGAGCCCGAAGAACCAGAATTTCCACAAGAGTGGAGCTCAGGGATCTGCTCCTTTCCTAGCAACCTGGGAGGGCTGGTGGCTGCAGCAGCCTGAGGCTCTTTGTCCTGGGAGTAGAGACTTCATGAATGAAGCTATCTATCGCATGGACACCTCTTGCGTAGTGGCCCCTTTGCATGTCCCGGCAGAAGGGGTGCCTGGTAGAGCAAGCTTTCTCTTACGTCCAGCAGAGACGAGCATCATAGGGCATGTGTTGGCCCCAAATCCAAACCGTTCTGAATGGAGAGTGCTGAGCAGCATGTGGTGATTGGATGTGCTTGGTCTGTTGCTTTGTTTCTGGGACTCCTTCCCGCGTGTCATCTCTAGAGAAATCAGACGCATCGCAGGTACTCACACTGCAACACCCGTAAGAGCAAATGACTTCATCTGTGCCAGAAATGAAATTCTCAGCAAGAGGTACCTGGCCTTTGGAAATCTCAGTGAGTAATGCCAACAAGATTATATCCCAATTGACAGTGGGCATCTCTCAGAGGTGGGATAATGGATAGTTCTTTTCTAACTTCTTATTATTTTTGCACAGGGAGTGGTATGTGGAATGCTGGTGAGTATGCAAGGCTGCACAGGCTGGCCTGGCTGTGCCCTGGGTCCTTTGTGTACAGCACATTATTTAATCTCTCTGTGCCTCAGTTCCAGCTCTGTGACATGGGAAATGACAATGTAGTTCCCATCTCATAGAAATCAAGTATGTTTATACCCGTTAAAGTATGTAGGGCAGTGTTTATCCTTGGCTTAGCTCTTGAGAACAATGCACCATTCTTGTTAGTAATACTGCCGTCCTTTAATACGTGCAAATGATAGTTCTAGGATGGTAAAGATAGTTGAAGTGTAAGAGAAAGGCTGCCTGAATCCTACAGGCAAATGTGTGAGGGTTCTAGACTGCCTCTCATAAAGACCCAGAGAGAGATGTGCTAGGATCCAGTCCTTTGGTCTGCGGCTTCTTCACCTCAAGGGAAAGGACCCCAACTGGTGTCTCGTGGACTGCCTCTTGGAGTGGCCAGGCTTGGTGCCATGGAAAGAGAGCAATGCACAGAACAGTTAGGATCTTAGGCTTGGACACTTTTAAGCCAAACAGCTACAAGTCTGTTTTGTAAAATTATCCACTGGGGGCTGGCCAGATAGCTCAGTGGACTGAAGTGACTGCTTAGGCAGGCACAGGGACCAGGGTTCGATCCTGGGAGTGCTGTGCTGGCCCTGCCCCGGGGCATGCTGAGATAGCACCCTGGGCATGGTGATGTGGGGCTATAATCCCAGCATTTGGGAGGCTGAAAACAGGAGGATCACTCTGAGTCCAATCCGCTTACACCCTGTACTAAATAAATAAATATTATCCACTGGGCTTTACATATGATTTCTCTTCACTGAGAGTTCTGGGGTAAACGGATCCAAGGATTGCTTCTCACTGGACATGCTCCTAAGCAGCCTTTTTCTTTCTTTAATTTCTCCTTGACTTCCTCAGTCCCCAAATCAGTGTCCTTTTCCAGAGCATACCTCACTTCCAACTCTCAGAGCATGGGAGAACTCAGAAATGTATTTCTTATAGTAGCCTAAATCTGCTCCCAAGGTCGGGGCAGGATTCGAAGTTCTACCAGTTCCCTGCAAGCAGGAGCACTCAGGCTTACGATGAGTACAGATCTGAGCTTCCCTCGTTGCTGGCTGCGTGACTGGGCCAGTCTCTGTCTGCATGTGAGGAACGAATACGTGGCTGTGCAGAGTGCTGGGGCTCTACCGCCGCAATGCTGCTGTTCTCTTAGGGGCTGGTGAGGCCCCACTCGAAATCCTCCTGCCAGGACTCCTGCAGAGGGGTTCTAGAACAGGCCTGTCTTCCTTATAAGGAATCACTCGAATGCTGGAAGTTAATTGCCCTCAAATAAGATTGCAGATGGGGTTCCTGTGGAGTCCATTGGCTCCACACTCTTCCCATTGCCTGACGGGGCACATCTCAGAAGAAAAGGTAAACTGTGATGGGTAACTATATAGTCATGCTCTTGTGAACCAAAGCTTGGCCCGTGTGCATAGCTATGAAGCCCACACATAGGAAACACTCTTTCCTTGGGCTCTTTGATGCTCCAGGACCTGTGCAAGGTCCCCCAGGCCCATTATCTGCATATCCAAAGTATTTACGTTAGAGTACAAAGCAGATTTCTGTCATCACTTAGTTTGTTAATTCTTCCACACTGTTTCTCCTGCCAGTTAATAACCCTCCTTAAAATGTTTCGGCCTTGAGGAAGATTACAGAGGAGCAGCATCTGTCATGGCTAGTCCTATATTTGACTGGAGAGAGCAGGAATAAAATCAAAGCAAAACAAACAATTTAATAAACAATATAGTGCCTCTGTGTGTGAATTCTAGGGCAGGCTGAGCAGGGGAGGGGAGTGGAGGGTGCAAGCTAATTTCTGTTCTTGACCTTGCAGGGACATTGCAAAATAGGATTTGGCTTCTCTAGGCCTTTGTTTTTTTCTGAGTAGAAACCTACCCTCTGGCATCTTCCCAGAGACAATAATTATTTACAGGATCAACATCACTTTCACTTCTCTGCTGGTAGAAATGCAGAATTCTAAAGCATGAACAGAAGCAAATGCATGACTGATAGGATAGATGGATGGATGGATGGATGGATGGATAGGTGGGAGGATGGATGGATGGATGATGGATGCATGGATAGGTGGGTGGATGGATGGATGGATGGATATGGATGGGTGGATGGATATAGATGGATGGATGGATGCATGGATGGATGGATGGATGGATAGATGGATATGGACAGGTGGATGGATATAGATAGATGGATGGATGGGTGATGGCTTGGTTAATGGTGGGTG
Organism: Tympanoctomys barrerae; assembly: GCA_002564285.1. NCBI lineage: Eukaryota > Metazoa > Chordata > Mammalia > Rodentia > Octodontidae > Tympanoctomys > Tympanoctomys barrerae. The sequence goes on along the minus strand of NDGN011364912.1, from coordinate 6,863 downwards.
GATGAATGGACAGATGGAAAGATCAGTTGTGGGGTGGAAGGTGGGTGGGTGGGTGGATGGGTGGGGGGATGCACATGTGTGTGTATGTGTATATGTGTGTACAGATGCGTGGACTAATGGATAGGTGAGTGAACACATGGGCCAGTGGATGGATGGATAGATCTAGAGACCAACGGTTAAAGGTAGAGACTTCTTACATTATAGCCATGTCCTCTCCCGGAAGTCTTTCCTCCTCTTCTTCCTAGGCTAAATAGGTGTCCCTTTTTGTGTTCCCAGAGCACTACTTTTCTTCACCTTTGATTTGTAAATAAGTAGATATAATTAAAAAAACTAGAGGCACCATCTTTCCAGCGCAGCGGCAGCACACGGCAGCCTGGGACGGGCTTGCGTGCGTCTTACTGTTACCGCACCTCAGTGTCAGCTCCGGGCACAGGAGAGGCTCCGTACACACTTGCTGAATGGATCAGTGAAAGAACAGTGACTGCGCAAAGCCATGTTGCTTGCTTTTTGTCTCTTTCCCTGCTGCCAGATGGGACTGCCAAGGAGAGATAGGGTTCCTCCCACTTGCAGCGCACACGCACATGCCTGCATGCACGCATGCGCACACGCACTGTCTGTGTCTGTCTCTCTTGGACTGTTTCTCAGGACTTTTCACCACAGTAGCTACTCCTCCTTCTCCACCTCTCCTGATCCCAATTCTGACTTGTTAGTTAATTTTTCTTCCAAAGGTAAATATTTTTCCAAGTCCTAAACTGGGATGGCACGCCCCACCCACTCTGCCCCTTGCGTAGATGCCTGTTATCATCAGCTTCTGCCATTGTATCCTGATGTTCTATTTGGGTTTAAAGGCAGAAACTGGGGCTAATGAAGGGTTCAGGAACAGCAAACAACTGGAAGTCTCCACACTTAATTCCAGGTTTGTACAAACCCTCCCTGTGCCCAGCACAGTTCATGGGGTTCGGGCGGGCAGCACCGTTTCCTGGAAGAGCTGGCCCCCAGCTCGGACTGCCTGCACAGCCTTGGCAGCCACGCGCAGCGGGTAAGCCTGGTCACTAAACGACTCCACTCTTCTCATGGTCTTCTTAGTGTACTTTGCTGCAAGGAGCTACCTGCTGCTTGAATGAGCACGCTGGCTGTCTAGCCCTCAGTTTCCCCATCTGTAAAGTGACCTGATCATTCCCAAGCATCCTTAAACTATGACCGTCTAGAATTTTTTATCCTCAGGGCGCCTTGTGAAAAGACAGACTGGTTCTCTGGCACGCACACACACACACACACACACACACACACACACACACTTTAGGGCTGCTGGGTCAGATGGCCTCCATTTGAACATCCCAAGTCTGCGTACCAGGCGTCATACCCTGTGCTCTGCATGGCTGATCCCATTCAGCCCTCATGTCCCCATGAAGCCAGCCCTGCCCCTGACCCCTGCCTGCAGGTGGAGAATACCAGAGTTGAGTAGCTCTGGCTGAGGCACTCACTTGGGTGGCAGGACCAAGGTTTCCAAGTAGACCTTCTGTTTAGAAGGAGCCCCTGAACCTCTCTGCTCTGCTGCCCCCTGCAGGTAAGTGTGTGGCATAGCACCGTGTGGGGGAGAGTTCAGAGTCTGCTGAAGCTCCCCCAGGGTCTATGTAACATTTTGCTTTCTGCAAACAGAGAGCACATTCTATGTCCCTGAGTTAATGAACAGCTTTGCACCTCAGCCCTGGGAGGGTGCAGCAGGGGCTTGAAGCATCAGAACCTTGATGGATATCTCTTTTAGGGACACTGTGATCTGCTGACAAAATCAGCAACAGCTACTCTCAGGAGACGCTGCTAAAAATGTCTGGCAGGTGCCCAGTCCTGCCGTCACCCCCAAAACCTTCGCTGCCACACAGTCCAGACCTTAAACTTTACTTTCATTCGGAAGTCTGGGGGACAGATCCTGACCAGCAGGTGGGGGCCAAGGCGGACTCCGCGTCAAACAGACCTGCAGGAACTTGATGCTAATGCTGGTCTTAGGTCTACACTGTGAGACTTGAGGGTCCAGGGTGTGGTTTTCAGTGGACTGAGCTGCTGTGCCAGAATGGCCCGAGTCTTCAAGCAGCAGCCCGAGGGGCTTCCTGAGGATTTTCCTGTGATAGGACTGCAGTGGGACTCAGCAGGCTGCAGGCATTTCCAGGTGCCACGCTGTGGGACACCTTGCCCTGCTCAGTGTTCCCGATTGTCAGAGCCCCTCCTGGCTTAAGACCGCCATGGGCAGGATTAGTTCTTGGCTCTCAGGGGAGGCCAGGCGCTTGCTTGTGTCCTGCTTGGGTGAGTCTGAACACACTCATCTTTGAAGATGGCTTGTCGCGGTTGCCTCTGTATGTCCTTAGGTGTGTAGTGTGTCCCCTTGACCCAAGCTGTCCCTCAAGCCAGAGTCCTGCTGTCCTCGCCCTTTCATTCCACGTGACTCCACACCCACCTCAGCCTGTCTTTTGCATCCATCAGGTAAGAGCTGTGGTCTGGGTAAGATGTCTGTGAACCTCTTAAGTATTAGACATAGCAAGTGTTTACATCCATCCTTACTTTTGAGAAATGCAGGACACCAATGGCCATATCCCTCTCTTCCCCTCTTTGCTTGCTGGATTCTACCCGTTACTTCTGGGATAGCTGCTACCTTTTCTGCCTCCTCTCAGTACCACCACTCACCAGGAAGGTAACCTTTCATCTAATACATTTTCCCTTGAAGAGCCTAGTCTGATTCCATAAACTTATGATGCCCAGGGATTGATTTCCTGAAGGATTATCTTCTGAGAACACACTAGAATCACCTGAGTCTTCTCTTCTGTTAATTACCCTCTCTCTGCTTTCATCCACTACTCAGCCCCGTCCACTCTACCGCTAAGGCAGTGGCTCTCACCCAGGGGCAGTTTTGCCCCCCGGGGTCATTTGGCCGTGCCTGGAGTCCGCTGACGGCCACAACAGGGGAACTGCTCGTGGACAGTGAGTGAGCCAGGGGTAGTGCGAGGCTTTTCACATTCATTGCGCACCCAACGAAGGATTATCCAAACCTGAATGTCAGTAGGCGCGAGGTTGCGGAGCCCTCCACCGCCCGTGTTGCTGCTCCCTTGGACCCAAGTCCTCAGTACATTCTCACCAGACAGCAGGGTGGTAAAAAGGAAGTCAGAGGAGATCGGTCTCATGACGTGTCGTCACTAGAATTCCAGTCCCGAAGCTCCTTGGGCAGGGCTGGGCCTGGCTCTGGCTTCCCTCTCAGCCTCACTGTGTCCCCCACTACCTGCCCACCCTGGGCACTCTGCTCTGCCATCCTTGTGTCCATCCTTCTGCTCCAAGTTCTTTCCAGGCTCCCGGTGTGTTCTGGAGACTTTCTGTCTCTCTCATTTGTCTCTGTTGTTTGTCTGTCCCACACCCCCGTTGGGCTGCTGTCCTCTCCCACCTGGCTTACCTTACCGCTTGTCTTTCAGATCTCACCAGAATGGCCCCAGTCCCCTTTCCTCGTCACCCCCATTAGCCACATGGTTACTGCCTCTCCTGTTTCCCTACAGCACCACAAAGCATTTAGTGCTGCCTGGTGATTTTTATTGCTCCACTTGTCCTTCTTTCATCCTGCTAGAGCTCCTTGGCAGCAGGATGCCTCCTGCCTAGGGCAGAGCTCTGTTCCACCTGTACTTAGAGTGATGCCTAGCACACACTTGCCATCTACCAGTGGATGTCGCAGTGATGATGGGAGCTTGCAGTTACACGATAGAGTCGAAGACTTGCTGTAGATGCTCGATTTACATTAAATGTCCACAGTAGCCGTGTGGCTTGGTACCATGAGCATCCTCTCCATTGAAGCAACTGAGGCAGCAGAAAAGATACAACTTGTCAGAGCCCGTGTAGCTCAAAGGTGGCAGCTCTGAGACTTGAACTTGAGCGCTGTGAGTCTGGAGTTGATCATTTCAGTCACTGCGTGACTCTGGAAGCAGGGCGGGTAGGCTCTGAGGAGTGAGGCACAGGTGGCGAGGCAGAGCCCACAGGCCTGGAATCCATTTTGATCTGAGTTCAGATTCTTAACGGACTTACGTTTTGTGATTTACATGCTGTGTGTTGGAGTTATGGGGGGAAGTACCAAGAATACCCTGGAGAAAATTAGGGTTTACTGTTCCAGATACCTGTCTCCATTCTAACTGCCAATTACATTTTCTTTGTTGTGTTGGACACCAGGAAGTACAGATGGGAATTTGAGCCCTGGTGCTAGTAATCATGTAACACTTCATGGGGTGCATTTTGTCTGCTGTCTCTTTTGCTGCCGCTGTCCCCTGCTAACATGCTGTTCTCATTTGTAACTGATTTCTTTTCCTGAGTCAACTCAAAAACTGTATGAAAATAAACGATGAACTTAAAACAAAGGATCCTATATGGAAAGCATATCTGTGGGCAAGTTAAGCTTCCAGATTTTCAGCGTCCTCTGTACAGTACTGGGAATCATTCCTGCCTCCTAGCCTTTCACTGGAGTGTAAGTAGGGAGAGCCCTTAAAGTCCAGAGTATGTGATAAATATTCATAAGCGCTGATGTTTACCTCTTTGATCACATACAGTGACAGTGAGGGAGTCTTAATTTTTTTTAATGTGTTTGGTACCACCGGGTCTCGCTATGTAGCTCAGACTCACCACTCATAGTGATCCTCCTGATTCAGCCTCCCCAGCGCTGGGATTACAGGTGTGGAGTGGGGCTGACATAGCATGTGGTCCTGGGGATCAAACCCAGGTCCTTGTGCTTGCCTAGGCAGGCACTTAGCCTGCTGAGCTATCTCCTTGGCCCAGTGGTTCAGTGTCTTACTGAGCCACTCCTAGATGCTAACTATGGGCTCTACTCCAAGAGTCACAGCAAGTAACTGGCTGTCATCTTGTCCTATTTTAGGTGACAGTTTTGACTACAATAAATTGGTTGTCAAGCCGCAGAATAACATTAGGTTTAGTAAACAGAAAAGATTCTACCATGATGCTGGGGATTTGTATATGGAGCCCAACCTGACAAACAGGAAGTATTTACTGGAAAGAAAATGAATCAGATGCACTTAAGGTTTTGGTTGTCATGGCACCTATTTGGCTAGTCTTTCTTCAGCTGGATTTTAATATAGTGAGGAATGTCAACTGTAGCGTCTCAGCGTCTCAATCGCCTATTGGCTTATAAAATGCTCCAGTTTATGTACTAATTGTTACTCGGTAAAGCGATCCTATCTTAAGGTGATCTAGTTACCCATTTCCAGATTCTGAGCCACTTTGAGGGCTCTTCAAGAAAACCAGAAAAAGAAAAATAAGTATACAATTAAAAGCTCGTAGCCTTTATTAAAAGCTTGGCATCTTCTTATTTAATCTTCATAACTATTTTGTAAGCCTGATAAGGAAGTAATGTCCAGTTAGGTAACATGCCAAGATTCTGGAGGAGGTGGATCTAGGATATGAATCCCTAACCCTTTACTTGTAACTGCTAATGTGGTTATTTTAAAAATTTTAATTAGAAAAGGTGAGAAAATTTCCCTACTACAAAATCCTTCAGTCTCAAAGTAGTTGGCCTTTGGGGCTAGATAAGTCTGCTGTGTAGAGCTCCGGAGCTGTAGGCTGTTTCACAGCCCCCGTGCCTGGCCCCGTAGGCACCAGTGGGACAGTTTCCGCTGCCTACTATGGCCCAGAGAACAAACTAGGCTAACTGGGCAGGCTCTTGGCCAGTCCAGTCTTCCTAGAAGAGCACAATTCTTTCATTTCATTTTACTCTTCTTAGATCTTAGGAATTCTCAGAAAGTTTTGTTGTTTATTTGATTATATTCAGGGAGCTCAGTGGCTATTGCCACTGTCTAATTTTTAAAACATTTCCATCATCCCAAGAAGAAATACTGAAATGAAAAGAAAAAGAAGACATCCCGAACCATTGGCTGTCATTATTCATTCCTCCCGCCTCCATTCCAGGAAACTACTAATCGACTTTTGATATCCATAGATTTGTCTTGCGCCGAAGATCACATGTCAATAGAGTGATGACTTGTAGGTTTTTCTGACTAGTTTTCTTCTCTTAATACAAGGTTTCCAAGGTTCATCCATGGTGTTACACGTCAGTACTTCATCCCTTTTTAGTATCAAGTAATATTCCTTCACATGGAATGTAGGCGTGCAGGTTCATTGTTGGTATATGAATTATCAGTTGTTCTAGCTATTTGTTAAAAATATTATCTTTTTCATTTAGTTTTCTTGGTATGCTTATCAGAAATTAGCTATAAAAGACTATAAAATTAGCTATTTTATCCTTTTTTTTTTTTTTTTTTTTTTTTGTAGTTAGGGCAAGGTGTCAGGGTCTGACTGCGTAGATTGGGCTCATCGTGATCCTTAATCCCCTAAGTGCTGGGATTACAGGTGTGTGCCACCATGCCCAGTCTCAATTGCCATCTCAGTGCACCCTGGGGGTGTGGCCAGCATATTTTATTCTTTTGATCTCAATGTCTATTCTTATGGCATTGTCTTGATGTTGCTAGTTTTTTGGAGATGTTGGAATCAAGAAGTATTAGGCCTCCAACTTTGTTCTTTCTTTTTATACAGCTTTGACTGTTCTGAGTCTTTTGCATTCCCATACAGATTTAGGATCAGCCCCTCCGTTTCTGCAGATAAGTCAGCTGAGGTTTCGATAGAGATTGCCCAGAATTTGTCTACCTGTGTGGACATTGTCTTCCAGTCCGTGAACATGGGATGTCTTTCTGTGAAGGCCTTTAATTTCTTTTCTTTTTCCCATAATTTTATTTTATTTTATTGGCCATAATTTTATTGATAAACAAATGCAGTGAGACAGTTTCAAATCAAATCGGTAGGACAGATTCAATAATTAACACACTGCATACATTCTT
>NDGN011364888.1:0-14927 GCA_002564285.1 Tympanoctomys barrerae | reverse complement strand
GAACTCAGGCCCTTGTGCTTGCCAGGCAAGCACTTATTCTACTGAGCCATCTCCCTGGCCCAGCATTATGTAACTTTTAATTTCAGATTCATCTCAGAATTGTAAAGTCGAGGTGTTTCACTTTCCTTCATTTTTTATCTTCTCAAAATATGTTTGATTTACCATTGTGACTAGAATTGATTGGGTTCTAATTTCACTAATAAAAGTTAACAAAAACTTGCTATACCACATCTGAAGATCCTTATAGTTAGCTTATTCCGTTATTTTGAAACCTATAGGAAGGTTTTAAACTTATTCTATTCATCCACTGTTGTGTACACGGCACTCCTGATAAAAATACTTACATTTTTTTGTGGATGTCTATATTTAATCCTTTTGTAGTAGGTGTTTAGTGTGGCTTAGAAATAAATTTCCTAGGGCTGGCCAAATAACTCAGCGTAAAGCGCCTGCAAGCAGGCACAGGAGCCAGAGGTTCAATCCCTTGACCTGCCGTGCTGGCCCCATCCGGGGCGCACTGAGAGCAGCATTTGAGACTGGGTGTGGTGGCAGGTGCCTGTAATCCCAGCTCTAAAAGAAAGAAATGTCTAAGAAATTAAGAAGAGAAAAAGTACAGAGAATTGAGAAAAGGAGATGAAACAAATTAAAGCATTAACTGCTTCTTTCCATAAACCAGCAGAAATGCATAGCAGTCGAAAACATCCTGCTTACATACATATCTCTTACCCCCCACTCCCTCTTCGATAATGAATTTCTATAAAAAGAAACAAAGAGTATCATATTTATAAGAACTGTTTTATATACTTAAGAGAATTTAAGCTGTAAGAGCCCCACTGAAGTGACTTGAAACTTGCTAGGTTTACAAATAGATTTGTTGACAAAACCTGAAAATTTAAGAACTGTGTTTGTAATTTTGAAACATTAAGTTCATTAAGTCAAAGAAAATTAGGAATATTCAGATCCTTCACCTTGAAAACACATGCAAAATCACTGTTAATAAAGAAGACAAACAGCTTAAACAAACTAAGGGATTGGTAAAAGGGCTTAAATTCAATACTGTACAATTCCTCAGCAATGTACTAAAATTCTATTCCCTGAAGATAAACTGGGGCTAACAAAGAAAAACTAACAAAATTTGTGCAACTAAAGGGCTCTACGTCATTTTCCATTCCTTATTAGTTATCAGGTGCAATGGTAGAACTTGCGATTGAAAGGACAGAACTTTCAAAGGAAAGTAAGTAAACTTTGTGCAGATGGAATGTTGTGGAGCAGACCACAACAGCTGATGATCTGAAAGACAAGAAACCAGTACAGGTAGGTAAAAAAAGGTAGGTTGGCTCAATAGATATAAAAGGTGTAACTTCTAAATTTTACCTGGAGTAAAATTACCTGGAGTAAAATCTTCCACCCACATTTTAAATTTCAATAATTCCTTCCCAAATAAAATAGTTAATGAATACAACAAAATGTGAAAACATTGCTAATTCTCTAAAATTTTTTTTTCTTATTATAATTTTGGATCAAGAGGCCAGGGAGATAGTTCAGGAGAATAAGCGCTGGGGCCTGAGTTCAACAGCTGGTTTCAAAAAAAAAAACAAACCAACAACAACAAAAAACAAACAAACAAACAAAAAACCCCACCAAAAAACAATTTTGGGTCAACCACATGATTAAGACTCTTCAAGTTGAGGTTCTCAAAGCTACAAAGATTTATGTTAATAGCAAGTCACTGGCTATTGAAAGCTAATTCAGGGCTAGCCAAATAGCTCAGCAGATTAAAGCACCTGCTTAGGCAGACGCTGACGGTCCCACTCCCCAGGGTGCGCTGAGATGCAATTGAGACTGCACGTGGTGACCTGCACCCTGGGAGGCTTAACACAGGTGGATCACTACAGTCTACATAGTGAGACTATGTAGAACCTGTAGGCCTTTACTAAAATACTAAAAAAAAAGAAAAAAGAAAGCCAATTCTGTGCACAATTTGCGATGTATGTTTGTGTACAGTTTCAAATCAACATATATTAGAAAATATTGAAAGTCTCAGACTACTACAAAATTCCAAGATGTAAAAAATTCCCCAACAATTTCATTTTACTTAAAGAATGATTCACATAGGATACTAAAACTCGCTTTATAAAGTAGAATGAGACTTAAGTGGCCTTAGCATTTGAGTGTAGAATGTCTGTTTTATAAAATGTCACTTTTATATTTTATAAGACATATGTATCAGTTATTTTTCTCATTGCTGAGATAAAATGAACTCAACACCCAAGGCAAGGGAAGAGAAGTTTAATTAGCTCACAGCTTGTAGAAGTTTCAGTCTGGTTGGCTCAGGGGTAGAGGGGCAATAGTTCATGGCAGAGAGAAAGACAACAAGCAACAGGGAGAGAGATGAGCTTCTTTCTATCCCTTACCTTGTACCCAGTCTACTGGAGACTAGAGCAGTGCCAATCTAATTAATGCACTGGTCCAGCCATCATCCACCTCAGGACCCATAATCCCAGCACTGTACTACAAATCGATCACACACTCTAGATTCAGCCCCCTCCAAAGAAAAAAACCCCATGACTGCACAAGGCTTTGGGAAGACATCTAGACACAAGCCATAACAACATACAAAGAAGCTTTAATGCTGTGAACCTTACTTATACTAATTATCAATACAAATAAGTATTAATAATACAAATTATCAAATGGGAATATAAACAAGGAAACGGGTCAGTAGTAAGTTTATCACTATGTAAAGAAGCATTTTTTCTACACTTCATATTTTGAAGTATTATATAAATGAATACTCCATCAAAATTCTCAAGTATAGTCAAATCTGTAACTGTACATTCGAGACACAAAAATTTTAGACTTGTTTTTGAACAAAATATATTTTTCAGGCACTTAAAGTTGTCTCTCTGAGTCCACTTAAATTTGCGCTAGGACTTCACTCTTTTCTGAGCACAAATTACATTAAATATCCAACAAATATGGATTACTTTTAATAATTCAAAAAGCACCTTAGATAATGATGCCAGTTGCAATTTATTAAGAATATTCTAGTCAGTAACACCTGTGATGTAATTTCAGCATTGAGGAGGCTGAGGCAGGAGGATTCTCATTTTATAGATAAACAGAGTAACTCAAAAAGTACAAAAAAAAAATTTTTTAAAGTAGCTCTGGCATCGTCCTTGCTAATAGAAATAGAACCTGAACCAGAATGCAGTCCTCTCTGATTCCAAATACCATCTATATTCTTCTCATCTCTAAATCTGTACATGATAGGCAAGTGCTCTACCAAGAAGCCACATCTGCAGCCCCTAACATTGTTTTGAAGGAGTGGTTAAGTAGTTAACTTAAAGCAAGGAGAGGTAAGACAGAACATGACTAAGTTCTCTTCATCTTGTGTATCTACCTGCATTCCTGAAGTACTTTGTTTAATTTTATCTTTGTTAGGGTCACACATAATTGTGAGGTAGCAGTATGAAGTCCAAAAAAGATGTAAGAAAAAAACAAAATCTAAGCTGGTTTGAGAATTTGATTTACTGATGAATTTTGTACAGATTAACGTTTTTGGCTTTCTATTCTAAGAAATAATAGGCATTCATACCATTAATGGCCAACAAAATGGAATAGATCAATTTCTGATCAAATTTATCTTAGTATTAAGGAGGAAATAATTTCCCATCAAACTGAAACAAACCAAAGCCACAGTACAGTGGTATCTTGGTTTGTGAGCTTAATTTGTTCTACTATTTTGGAAAAGATGGTTACATTTGTGTTTGTGTTAGAAAGACGGCCAATGGTGTTTGCCATCTAATGTAGAGTTTGCAAACAGAAGCAAATTGTGCCAAAAGTTTCTATTTGCTAACAAAATTGTTTGCAAACAAAGTGTCTGCAAACTGAGGTACCACTGTATTCTGAAGCAAATCATAAAATTTACAGAGAAATCTTAAATGAAAATAAAACTAATGTATGTCAGAGATGCTTTGGTGGGCCTATGTAATACAGAAAACTGCTGCTACATAATAAATTCAACAATTTTTTTTAATGTAATTAGTACATGGTCTACAGGGTCTTACTATACAGATCAGACTTGTAGTGATCCTCAACAGGCATTTATTTAAACAAATTCTTTTCCGCCATTTCAATACTGAAAGTACTGCAAAAGAAAATAACAGTATGGCATACTACCTGATGGGTATTGGGTTTCTGTGGACAGGAAATTCAAGAGTACAGTCAATTATAATGCTCTTTACCTAAGGCCTATCTTATGATGGCCACAATATGCCCAATTACCATTCCAGATTTCATAATATCCTAGGCTGGACTTGTGTGAAATTTTGGTAGTGTAGGTGAACTCTGGCACTAAGAGGCTTTGGTTCTTTAATCACATTTTCTGTAAGACTTAAAATGATTTCCTTTTTCCATACCTCATTTGTCATCTGCAGACAATGCAGTTACTTCCTTTGACATGAAGGGTCCCTGGGACTGAATCCCTGGGCCTCAGTCATGCTAATAAGTTTGTGTTCTACCACTAAAATGCTCCAGCCATTAGGCCATTGTTTACTGGAATATGCATAAAAATAAAAGTATTTCTAGGTGAAATAAAATGATACCTTAGATGTGATTAAATATACAATAGAAAATGATTAAAAACTATTCAAGCTGTTGGCCAAATAGGTAGTCATTTTATTATTCTACTAACCTAGTAACTGGTATCAAAATAGCCCTCTAGAGACAAACACACAAAACTTGGACAAAATGTACGAAGTAACTCTATTCAGACATTAGATAACAGGCACCAGAGAACTGTTAACACAAATAAAGACAAACAAATAAGATTTTATAACGTAAGTCATTTTTTAGCCTGAGTGATCATGGAAGAATCCAAGCATAGTATAGTAGTCTCACTAAACAGAAGAGATAAAGATTAAAGCAGAGCAGAGTACCAAAAGTTGGCAGTTATACAAAGCAAGAGCTCTAAAAATCTATGTTCCAAGTTTTACTAACAAGCTGTGCACACATACAGTGACAATCCACAAGGCCACACAATAATAGCTATTGAGGTATTAGGCTGCCAACTCATATAGTACTAGAAGACTGCGAGTTCTGAGCAGATATGGTGGAGAGACTTGTTGAAGACTGAGGGTGTTCAGGGGGAAATCTCATTAAGGGTTAAGCAAACCTAAAGTTTCATCCACCAAAAAACACAGTACAAATAAGCCCCAAAAGGATCAAGATCTCAAAGTAAGGTTAACTGCCACCTAAAACAAAGTTCATCTTTAAAGAACAAACACAAAAATCTGACAACCAATAATGTAATACAATGTTCAGTGTCCATTCTATAATTACTAGACATGTGATGCTATTCCTATGTATTTATTAGTAATTCAATTCTAGTAATTCTACTCCTAGGTATTTATTTATTTACTCATGAGGCACAGAACAAGGATAAGGAAATGAGATTAAAAACTAAAATAGCAAACAAGGCTCACATTTTCACTTTTATATCCCTTATTTGATTATTTTAAATAAAAAAGATATTCACAAGTTACCAATATAAAAATTTTAAAATTCTACAGGAACATCATGTAATATCAGTTCCTTCTCAGGTATACTTAAGGATAGGAAAGTTGAGAGAAGTGGCTTTATAAAGTAGAGCAGATGGCTGATCTGAGCTTGGAATCTAAGTCACACAGCTGACTCATATACAAAACAACAACAACAAAAACCAGGAAGGCATAGAAAGTACAGAATATAACACAGAATAGAAGCATTAAATTATATACAAATTGTGTGTACAATGTATTCTAGATATGAGAAAAGACAGTCTCAAAATTCTGGCCCAGGAGTTTGGATTTTCATGGAGAACAATAGAAGTTCATGAGAAAAACAAATCTTTAAGTATCAGTTTTCAAAAATAATCTGGTACTAATGCAAAGGATAGTGTTGGTATGCAGTATAAAGATTCCAGAGAAAAATAGAATAGCTAGCAAATAAGTTTTTTGAATAGGCAAGGATAAGGCCTTGAAATTCCTTTAGAAGAGCAACGAGAACAAAAGAGACAAATCCTAGAAAAACACTGGAGAAATGTAAATCAATAAAACACGGAAAGTGAAGAGAAAGAATCCAAGGTTTTCTACTCATGCAACTGTTTAAAAGATGATGGTGGGCTGGGGAGATAGATAGTGCAGCAGAGTAAGTGCTTGCCTGGCAAACATAAGGGCCTGAGTTCAATCCCCGGTTCTGCCAAAAAACAAACAAAAAGAACCAAAAAATTCCAAAAGATGATGGTAACTACAATCACATTCATTAAAGCAATAGCATGTTAGACTTGGCTGGGGGCAGTGGGTGAGGTTTAAACATGGTGAATATGAAGCTGCCTACTGTGACATCTAAAAAGCATTTATCTTTGCAAGTGAACCTGGAGCTCAAGAAAGAATCAGATCTAGACCTCACCTACATGTACTAAAGACCAGGGAGAATATGTACAACAGAACTCAGAACCAACCCTTGGGCCAACTAAAGCATTGCATAGTTTACTATTATATAATAATTCAGAGTGCTGATTTAAAACTGCTGACAATTCTGTAGGATTTGCTGGTCTTGGTGGGAAAGGAACGAGGAAAAGACAGACAAGACAAGAGCTGGGTCAAGTTGCCTGACTGGCAAAGGACCCCCAGAAGAACAGTAGAGACATTTATTTATACCTTTGCAGTCAGTATCACGTGACACAAAGTTACCCAGTGACTAATAACTGACATTGACCAGGTGGGATGTTTTTCTCAGGACTGAAGGAGCTTGACTGCTTTAGGCAATGTGGCCTAGTTCAGCTCTCACACATCGGACCAATTTCCAGCTTCAGTGACTCCCAACAAATTTCACGAAGTACATGACATTAGCATCACCTATCAGATGAGTAGGTGAAGTTCATAAAAAGAAGGCAACATGAGTAATCCTGAAAACTAAGCAAAGACAGAAATTTTAGCAAAGAAATGTGAAATAAATCAAGAGTAGAGTATAAAAGATGGACAGATGGACAAAGAAGATATAATAATCCAGAAGAAAAATGGTAAAACTCAAACTACAGTAGCATAGTCAGGGTTTAAGAAGAGATAACAGGCAAGAGGGATACACACAAGGCAGAATAAAGTGGAACTGTTACAGTTACACCCTTGTTGTGAATGAGCAAGAAGAATGAATGAACTTTCAACTACATGGGGGTGCTATTTAGGGAAAGGGAGACTGACTCTATACTTTTCCAGGCTTAGGTTACTTAAAAAATCAGATAGTTTTCATTTTTATATTTGATTAAAAAGGCACTCCTTGCGCCGGCATGGGCGCTGAGCCACCCACTGGACGCCGCGGGAGCGAGCCCAGGGGCCGGGCGCTGGGACCAGGTTGGGGCCGCCGGGGGTGGGAACGAGCCCAGCTGCCGGGGTCGCGTGGGTTCCGGCGCCCGGCGCGGCGGAGGTCACTCGTCGTCCCCGCGCCGGGCTTGGCCCGCCCTGGGGAGGAGTAACACTGGCAGAGGCCGAGCCTTGGACTGGCGGGCGGCGCTGCGGCCCGCGGGCGCCTCGGGAAGAAGGACGCAGGTTTCCTGGAGGGGAAGCTTCCATCCCGCGGTGACCTGAGGCTGGCGGGGGTAGTCGGCTTCCTGCACCGCCTGGGCTCCTTGGGTGATCTGAAACTGCTCCCGCGCAGTTCTCCCGTCTGAAACTTTGACAGAAACTTTCCTGTCTCTAGCAATTCTCAGTGAGTTCTCCACAGGGGTGCGCCACAGGCTGCGGATGGGATACGGGCCTATCGGCTTTACTGTGACCCCGGCCGGCCCTGCGAGTGACGAGGACCGCTGCTGATTAGGTGGTGCGCCAGCGCCAGCACCAGCACCTGCACTGTAACCGTCGGGGTTCAGGTTTGCTCCATGTAGGAGGCCTTTAAAATAAATCGGTGCGGGTTTTGCTTTAAAAAAAAATGCAATCCTTGATCCTATTAATTGCTAGGGCCTAAAATTTACTCCTAATGTTTTCTTGTCAACTTTCTTACCTGCTAAATCTCACTTGACACAGAATGCTTTTCTCCTGGGTCTACATTTAATTCTCTCATGGTCTCTGAGATCCTTTTATATTTGTCATCTTCTCCATGAAGACCCTGTAGTCTTTTGGTCTTACTTCTTATTCCTTTACTCTGCTTTGTTTTTCTGCATTAAATGTATCATCCAACCTGAATATATTTATCACCCGCCACTAAGACAATACAAGCATCTGTAAATAGTGGTTTTAAAGTACTTTTTGGTCCTTTTTTAAATGCTGAATCTGTACCATCTACAACTGTTCTTGGGACCTGTCAAAACTTTGTAGTTTTTAAATGGGCAGATGATAGCTCCAAATAATACTCAGAGAAGTTTTCCAAAAGAACTATTATCTATATCGCCAAAAGTTCTATAAAACAAAACAAAAAAGACCAAATAACACACTCATGTGGTCTTTAGTCTGTTAATACCAATATGCAGGGCTCTCTAAATTGGCAGGGTTTTTTTTTTTTCTTTTTCTTTTTTTTTGTATTTTAGGATAGGGTCTACAGGGTTTTACTACATAGATCAGATTCAGAGTGAATTCTCCTGTTTTCAGCCTCCCACGCACTGGGATTATAGGCGCGTGCCACCACACCCAGTCTCAATCTCTTTTCAGCTTGCTCTGGGAGTGGGGCTGGCATGGCAGGCCTGGGCGCTGCACTCTGCCTAAGCAGGCACTTTAGTCCACTGAGCTATCAGGTTGGCCCTAAACTGGCAGATCTCTTGAAAATTCCTTATTCTCTATACTGACACACCATCTTTGGACATATGGCAAATAGAGGTCTTTTCACTACCAGGGCTTATACATAATATTCTTACCAATCTAATTAATAGGTGTTCATGCAAATATGATGAAATTAAAAGATGCATACAATATGCAAAATTCAGCAATTGTACAAAAAATATACACATAATAAAATCAAACCAGCTGTGATACTCTGAGGCCCACAGAGAATAAAAACTGTTACGATCACTAACGTATATTACCAAGTTTATGAACTTGGACACAAAACAAGGTATAAATCAGAAATAAGGGGGAAAGCAGAGAAAACGTACCATAGGAAACCAAGATTCAGAACTTACTAGCCAAAAAAGTCTCATGAGTCACATGGCAACATAACATTTTACAATGGACTTCATCCATAATAATGGTTTCATAAAATTATAATGAAGCTGACAAATTCCTATTGTCTAATGGCACTGTAGCCTTCATACCATCACAGCACACTTATTACTCAGATATTTGTGGTGATACTGGAATAAACAAACCTACTGAGCTGTCAACTACACAAAAGTACATTTATAGTTTCAGGTTTTATTATCTGAAGATGTCAACACTATGTTTGTATGAAAATATAAAAGCAGGTCAGGTGTGGTGGTACACACCTATTATCTCAGCACTCAAAAGGCTGAGGCAGGAGGATCACTTCAAGTTGGGTCCAGCCTGTGCTATAAAGCGAGTTCAAGGCCAGCCTGAACTGCATAGTAAAACAGTCTCTAAAAGACACAAAGAAAAAAGAAAAACCAATTACCTTTTTCAGTTTTAGATGTTTAAATACACAAATACCATCATATAACTGCCTATAGTAATCTGTACAGTAATATGTTGTACAGGCTTGAAACCTGGGTTCCAGCAGCAGCTATATGTACAAGGGGCTGTACCATCTAAGTCTGTAAATAAACTATGATGCATGTTGAAAACTTCCATGTCTCCAATTTAGACCTTTTCTCTTTTCTAAATTTGCTGTGATTTAGTGAATGCCTTTTTTTTCCTTTTTGTTTTTTAAAATAGGGTCTAACTATGTACTTGCAACTCGTCCTGTACTTGCAACTGGTTGTTTGCTTGCATCTTCTTGAAGCCCTTCTTGTTGTGCTGCTTGGCAAAATGCATGTTCCGAAGGCACTTGGGATCTATCTCCTTCAGACATTCATTATCTTTGTGATCAAGGCTTCTTGATGCCATTTCTGTGCCATTTTTGGGACTGGTTGCACATGGTGTGGTTCTTGGACTTGGCCATAACTGCACTGTAAACTGTGACTTTTTTTTTTCTTTCTTAAAACAGAGGCTTACTTTGTAATTTAAGCTGATATCTAAACTCACTTTGGGCTCAGGCTGGCCTCAAACTCAGTGATTTTCTTGTCTTAGCCTCCTGAGTGCTGGGATTACACCCTGTGCTACAATTCCTGGCTTGGAATAATTTATTTTAGTGAAGATAATAACGTATTTTTAATACAAGAAAAACAAATGTAGCAAATTTTAACACAAAGACTATTTTTTGGTGGTGCTGGATATCAAACTCAGAGCTAGAGAAACATTCTAATGAGCCACGACCCTGGTTCCAATTATCTTTTTAAGAACGGAAAACCTTGCCAGATATGGTGGTACATGCTTATAAACCCTGCACTTGAAAGGCTAAGACAAAAGGATCATGAGAAGATAGTCTGGACTACACAGGGAGCTTGCAGCTAGTGTCAGCCACAGTGAGACCCAGTCTGGAGAAAAAGAAAAAAAAAACCCCACAAAATTCAACCACAATAAAAACTGAGAACACTGGCATTAGTAAGGCTATTTCCTTAATGAAAAAGATTAATGGTAATGGCAGAAATAAAGAAGAGAATAGGGGCCTCTCTCTGTTCTCAACATTATAACAAACTTGTTGAAATTATTTTTATTGTGATGAAATTAAATATGATTCTTGGTGTAATGGTGCACACCTGTAACCTCAGCACTTGGGAAGCTATGGGAAAAATGCTGTAGGTTCACCAGTCTAAGCCACATGCTGTCCTATCTCAAAAAAAAAAAAAAAAGAAAAAGAAAAAAGAAAAAAGAAAAAAGAAAAAAATAGAAATTAAACTACCATTAACAATTTCAAGACCTACCAAACTCATATTTAAATACACAGATAAAATAAATAAATAAATACATAGATGAACACAATCCAAGGTTGTCTCATTTATCCCTGACAGTTTCCTTCATTAATTTCACTGCAAATTCCCCAACATAAAACACTACGATTACCTTCAGTCATTCTGCACACCGTTCTGTATCACTAACACGAGGACATATTTTGATATACAATGGAATTTTTTGTAAACAAAAAAATCATTTATCAAAGGTTAAATGATCTTTGAGGCAGAAACGTCATTCACTAAGACTTGTACCACTGTTCTTTTTGCAAATGTTTATTCTACTGAGCCATCTCCCTGGCCCTCTTTTTTTCTTTATTACTTTTTAAAAAAGATTTGTACCACTGTTGAAGACTGACTGCTTATATATACAAGAAGGATGCTCGAAATAGCACTAAGGTAAAAACTGAAAGATTCTGGAGACATCTGACCTGTTTTCTTAGGTAGTAAAAAATGAAAAATTTTATGTAGTCTAAGATTAAGATGCTATCACACAATAAAGGAAAGCTGAGGTAATCTAGAAAAACTCATGTGATGAACTCTTAAGAGACAAAAAACAGAAGCATTTCTGTAGCTCAGGAAACAACTTTAGACTTAATTATGCACTCTTTCTACCCTTCAGAATGTTATATACCACTATAGATTATTTTTCCTTTCTCTTAGTCCCTGTTCCCTAAAGATGGATGGACGTGGTGCACAGTACTAGGGCAGTATAGTATTAAGGTTAAAACACAGATTTTGGAAATGTAACACTGATCTCTGAATCCTTATTCACATGTGACATGGGTGAATTACTTTGCCTCTCTCTATAGGAATTTGTAGAGTAATTGTACCTAATTACTTCAATGGAATTAGCTGAAAATTTACAAGCATGTAGAGCAATACCTTTAAACTACACAGGTGCCTACAATGGCACAAATAACATAAAAAAGTCAAAAACTTTTTTCCTTTACTTTCCTCAAACCAATATTTGGCCATTTGAATGGCCATATTTGGTCATTCAGGTTTAAAAACATACTTCTAAATTAAAGAAAGTATTTTTACTTACAATTTACAAATGGGCTCTGCAGAAAAACCAAGAAACTTGCTTACCTAAGTAATTCAATTAGAAAGTGTCCAATACAAAATATGTAATAGGCTACTCTAGATACTCTAGACTACACAACTTTATGTATAGAAGATTTTTATTTTACTCAGCATTTCCTGAAGTTATATTCTAACAAAAAGGCACATTATCAAGTAAATAAAACTGCATGTATAGGGTCGGGGATATAACTCAGTGGAGTAAGTGCTTGCCTGCTAAGTGCAAGGTCCTGAGTTTGATCCTTGGTACCACCAAACAAACACCTAACCAAACAAACAAAAAAAAACAACAACGTGCATGTATACATATTTTAATCACTTAAAATCTTAGAAATGAAGTAAAAATTTGATGAAGGAAAAAATAATTAGTGGCAACAACAGTTGTCTTCTTTTTTTTTTGGCGGAACCGGGGACTGAACTCAGGCCCTTGCGCTTGCCAGGGAAGCGCATATTCCACTGAGCCATCTCCCGGCCCAGCAGTTGTCTTCTACTAATTTTCACATACACCAGTTACTTATCCAAGCATTAAATATGAATAACTCCGTTTAACCTATGAAATGATTATGACTCTTATGCCACTCTACAAATGAGGAAGCAGTTTGCAGCAGTATTAAATAACTTGAAAGAAGTTATAAACAGCCGCTAAGTGCAAAGCTAACACTCAATTTGAGGTCTATTCGGTCTATACCAAAGCCTAGCCTTTAACTCTATTTATGTTGCTCTATAACAGTGGACATCTTATTTTAGCCCAGGTAGTGAAACCCAAAATCTTCAACACAAAGAATGCCAAATGGAAAAAAAAAATTTTTTTTAAATTTGGTTTTCTACCTCAAGTACAAAGCTGATACACTGTTAGTACTATTTAGTTAAGTGGCATCTCATATAGTCTTTTTTTTTTTAGGGAAGGCTCTACAAGGTGTTCAGGTCTCACTAGATCGGACTTGTAGTGATCAGCCTGTTTACAGCCTCCCAAGAGCTGGGATTACAGGCGCGGGCCACCACACCAGTCTCAATTGCTGTCACAGCGTGCCCCAGGGGTAGGGTTGGCACAGGAGGCCCGGGAGACCAAAACCCTGACCCCTGTGCCTTATATAGTTTTAAAATAAGGTAAGAAAAGATTTTTTTTTTTTTTTTTTTGGTTGGCTCAGGATGCCTTCAGGGCAGGTCCAATAAGGCTTGACCATCTGGGGATCCAACCACAGCAACCTGAGCATGACTGTTCTGTTTAAGCAGTCACTTAAACAACTGAGCTAATGGGCAGCCCCCCCAAAAAAGAAGTTTGTCTGGAACAGAAAAGGTGGGTCTCAACATACTATAATGAAACCTGAAAATATATGTATTCATATTAGTGAGCTGAATTAAAGGACTTAAGAGAAATTATTTCTCTAGCCTGTAAGTTAACTTCAGTTGATTTTTACTTACTGCTTTTTATTTATAAGATCATATTGGAATCAAGCACTAAAAAGGAATTAGATGTAATAGTTCAAAATGCACAAATAAATAAAATTTTAGGCACTAATTACAATAAAACCTTCACAACTTAAAACTTAGAATGAAAAAAGTTTCATATTCCATGCAAAACACAATTAAAATTTCTAAATAAACTAGTGTCCACATCATTTGAAGCAGGATATTTGTGTCAAAAAGACTCCTGCATTGAAGATTTTGTAATGAAATTAATCTGATAAATTAATCTCATCATTCAAATTTTGTTTTACAAAAGATTGCCAAATATACTTTTTAAACAAATTAAGTGGTTACAACCCTAAATGAACTAACCTATATTCTATATGACCTAGAGTAGTCTTCCTCAAAGTATATTCTCAAGAAAATTAACAAATGTTACACAAACAGTTCTCATCGTAGTGTTTTGGAAATTCAGTTTTTGCCCTGAATTTTTCAAACTCACTGATTTTAACTACATTAAATATAATTTCCAGGGTTTTTTCTGTTTATTTTGTTTAATCTTATGTTTTCTTGAAGTGTCAGGATTGAATCTAGCACTTGGCACTAAGCTCCATCTCCAGCTTTTAATTTTTTAATCTGAGACAGGGTCTTAGTAAGTTGCTACATTATACAGGTTGGGTCTACACTTGTGATTATCCTGCCTGTGGCTACCAGAGTACTGGGATTATAGGTGGGCACTATCATTACTGGGTATAAATTCCCTATTGTAAAAATTTTTGTGTAGCTACTATTACAAGTATGCAATGTAAGACTCACTACACTTTTATTAATAAAATACTAATTTAAAAATATACATATACTTTATATACTGAAATGTGAGTTTAAAAATTTGACATTTTAGCCCCTTTCCCTTTTTCCTTCTGTTTCTCTGCTGCAACACTGTCAAAAACCTATCACTTTTATGTTTTTAGTCATTGCATTTCATCTTATGAAACTGATTTTACCTATTTATATATTACACTCTGAGTGTTTAGTAGTACTTTATATAAAAACAGTAAGCTCTCTTACTGGCGCTCTTTCTGCAAGTATTTTTTATATCCATGTTACTTGTTTCATTCATGTTCTATCTTCAGGAATGTATTTATTTTTTAATTAATTTTATTGAGAAACAAATAGAAATGAGATAGTTTCAAAACCAACTAATAGGACAGTTTCAATAATTAATACATTGCATATTGTTTTCATAGTGGGTATTCATAGTACAAGAGGCAGACATGATATCATATACAAACACTATTAGTACAAGTTTTTCTTCTCATTGAATTAAAAGTAGCTGTGTATCTATCTTAAACATTTTGTATATACAGATACAAAATGGTCCTTCATTTATATCCCCTTTTTAATGGTTTAGTTTTGTCAGAGATGGGTATTCCATTGTCATTTAAATATTGCAGGTGTGTGAATTCAG
>NDGN011364854.1:0-11699 GCA_002564285.1 Tympanoctomys barrerae | reverse complement strand
ATATGAGAACTTGTACTGTAACGTCATGTAACTCAGTAGTGTCCCAAATTTTCTCATCAAGGAAAAAGAGAATTTTGAAAGCAGCAAGACAAAAATGACTTTTCACAGATAAGGAAATCCCTTTAAATACATTAATTAATTTAAGTGCAGAAACTTTGCACTTAGGTGGCAGTGGATTGCATATTTTAATTACAGAAAAAATGACCGCAAAGAACATTCTACCCACCAAAATTGTTCTTCAAGAACAAAGGAGAGATGAAGACTTTTCCAGATCAACAAGCTGTGGTCACAGCCGCTCGACATGCCCGAGAAGAGAGGCTCACCTCAGTTCTTCGAGTTGAAATGAAAGCACGCTAAATGGAAATACAAAAACTTACAAAAGCATGCTTGCAATCCAAGATTTTACTGCATAAAAAAGTGGAGACTGCTGTCCTGCCTTGACAGTAGTGTGTGTCATTTTATCTGATATTAAAGTAAAAACAAAAGTACTAAAAGAACTATAACTACAGGTTAATTGACACACAATATAAAAAGATGTAAAATTTAGGAATGATAATGTAAGTTTGAGTATAGATAAATAAAAGTATAGATTTTAAAAATCATTTACTTATTTATTTGGCACAGGGTCTCACTGTGCGGCTTGGACTTCTAGTGACCCTCCTGTCTCAGCCTCCCCAGTACTGAGATTACAGGCATGTGCTACTATGCCTGGTTTTCAGGGCTGGAATAGCATGCGGTACCAGGGGTCGAACCTGGTACTTGCACTTGCCAAACAGGTGCTTAGACTGCCTAGCTATCTCCCCAACCTGAAAAATATAGATTTTTGTAGGCTTAGAAAGTTAATTTGTTAGCAGTTTAAAATAGACTTGTTACTGTATGGTGTTTCCTATAAATGTTATGTGATTATAAAGAAAATACATATAGAAGATACAAAAAGAAAAAAGAATCAAATTATACCAATAAAAATAAAAAAAATACAAAGGAAGAGAATGAGAGATAAAAAAGAATTACAAGACACACAAAAAATTAATAAAAGCAAAAATAATGTATTTCCCTATTAATAATTACTTTAAATGTAAATGGTTTCACTTATTAATCAAAAGACTCAGAGTAGTTGAATGGAAAAGAATCAGGAACACAAAAACACAGTTCAAGTAATACATGGCATTTTCCAGAAATCCACTTTAGCTTTAAAAATACATATAGGCTAAAAATGAAGATTGGAAAAAGATATTTCATGCAAATGGCAACTGAAAGAGCTTATAAGTGTCTATACTCATAACAGAGAAAACATTAGCTGCATAAAGATAGCAAGGATAAGAATGGAATCATAGAGTGATGATGAGGCCAGTTCTGTGTGAAGATATACTAATGTTCAGTGGCTAGCACATTCAGGAAGAAAATCAGTAAGAAAACAGTGAGCAATGCAATAGACCAAATGGACATAACAAATACACAGTAAACATCTCACTTGATGGCAACAGAATATATTCTTTTCAAATTATGCATGTTGTGTTTATAATTTTTATCTTTATGTTTTTAGTGCATGTTCGCTATGCATAATGATTACATAAATCATAAGAAATTTGTACCTCTACTAATTCATCTTAATTATTTTTTCCCTATTCCACTCCTTCCAACCCTTTTCCTGTTCCCATTTATAGAAGCTATTTCCATTTTTTTCCTTCTGCTTTCTTTTCTTTTTTTAAAATCTCCTTTCCTTTTCTCTCCTTCGATTCTATTGTTTTCTTTCCCATTTGTACAAATTCTTTCTTCTTCCCAGTATCTAACCTCCATTTTACTTCTTATTTACACTTCAGTCTTCTTATATAGAAGAACAAAATGTCATATTTAAGTTTGCGTGTTCAATTTATTTCACTTCAAATTGCATATGGAACATTCTCTATGACATGTCACATGTTCAGCTATAAAACAAGTTTTTTAAAAATTTTAAGACAAGGGCTGGTGAGTTAGCTCAGTAGACTAACCCCCTGCTTAGAAAAGTGCAGAGACTGGGGTTCAATCCCTGGCACCATATGGCATGCTGGCCTGATCCCAGTGGGGGGACATGCCTGTAATCCCAGTGCTGAGGAGGCTGAGAACAGGAAGATAATTATAAGTCTGAGCTGCATAGTGAGACCATGTACCAAATACATAAATAAAATAAAGTAGGTCACAAAAGAAAAAAAATATAGGATAGCAAATATCTTTTCAGATCAAAAAAGAATTAAACTAGAAATTGATTACAAAAGTAAAATTTAAAAATGCATAAACACATAGAAATTGTAGGTAGCCCACTCCTGGGCAACTAATGCATCAATAAAGAAATGAAAAGTAAAATTGGAAAATATCTTGAGACAAATGAAAACGAAAACATAGCATACCAAACCAAGGGCCATAACGAGAGAGAAGTTTGTAATGACAGATACCTCCTTAAAAAAATAAAGATAGGAAATCAACAACCTAACTTTATATCTCAAGGATCTAGAAATAGAAGTGAAAGCTAGGGTTAAAGTTAGCAGAAGAATGAAAAACATACAGGTTATAGTAAAAACAAAAAGAACAGAAAAATAATGGAAATCAATAAAATTAAGAGTTGGTATTTGAAAAGATAAATAATGTTGACAATTTTAGACAGATCATCAAAAGGAGAGTAAGGATACAAAGAAATAAAATCAGATATGAAAGAGACTACATGTGATACCACAGAGGTAGAACGAATCAAAATATGTAACTATGAACAATTACACAGCAATAAATTATATAATATATAAATTTTTTAAAATCATAAAAATGTGCAACCTACCATGACTAAACTGAAAACAGGCAATCTGAGGAGACCAATAACTAATTAAGTGTCAAAAAACCCACATGAGCAACAACATAAAAGTCTACTTTTTTTGGTTGCCACTTGTGAATTCTATCAAACTTTTAAGGAAAAACAAATACCACTCTTTCTCAAACTCTTTCACAAGCTGAAGATAAAGAAATATCTCTAAACTTTTTATATGAGGACAACACTACCAAGGTGCCAAAGACAAATGAAGACCCTACAGAGAAGAAAACTCATAAGTCAATCTTTCTGATGAACATAGATGCAAAAATTCTCACCAAAATACTGAAATACTGATACAAAAGGGCACTATAAAGATCATAGACCATGTGAAAGGCAGACTTATCCTTTTGTTACAAAGATGATTTGACATATAAAAATTAATGTGTTGTACCACACTAAAGAATAAAAAAATATGACCTCAACAGGTGCAAAAATATTTGAAATATTCGATAGCATTGTTTTTGGAAGAAGAAAAACTCTCAACCAAGTAAGAATAGAAAGGAATTAGCTCAACATTATAAAGGCCATAGGTGAAAGCTCCTAATTTACACAGTATTCAAGGATGAAAGCTGGAAACTTTTCCTGTAAGATGGGAGTAGGACAAGATAGCCCCATTCTTTGCCCTCCTACTGTGGATGATACTGGGATTCTTGCTATGCTAATTAGGAAAGAAAAATCAAAGTAGAAATTTGAATAGGATAGGAACAAATATAATTATAAATCTACTTATTTGCAGATTGATGATCTTATATGTATAAAACCCTAATGATTCCATCAAAACAAAATCCCCAAACCAAAAGCAAAACACAAACAAAAACTATTAAAATTAGTGAGAAAAATTAAGCAATTATAGAATACAGAATTAGCACACAAGAACATCTGTTATAGTTGTATACATTAACAACATAGCTTCCGAGAAGGAAATTAAGAAAACAATCCCATTTACAATACCACAAAAATGAATGAAATATTCACAAATGAAGTTACTTAAGAGAGTAAAAGACTTGTATAGAGAAAACTAAGATACACTAATGAAAAATATTAAAGATACAAATAACGACATTCTGTGTTCAATAATTATAGGACTTTATATTGTTAAAATATCTATACTTTCTAAAGCATGGTACACATTCAATGCCATTCCTATGAAAAATCCTAGCTATATATTTTTTAGATAAATATAAAACAATCATAAAATTAGTACAGACTCACAGTGTTCCACACAGCTAAAACAAACTTGGAGAGGAAAAATCCTTGAAGCAACACATTCCTGAATTTCAAAATATATTGCAAAACTATGGTAATGAAGACAGTATGACATTGGTAAAATGACAAACATTGACTAATGAAATCAAATAGAGATCTTAGAAATCAACCTCCCATGTACACTCCACTTGACAAAGATTCAAGAACACAAAATAAATTGGTATTAGGAAAACAATATCCACATGCATGAAGCTGAAGCATTATCCTATATCACAAAAATAAAAAATAAGCAACTAACTATTATCTAAAAACTTAAATCTAGGTCTTGAAATTTTTAGTCTCTAGGACAAAACAAAAAGAAAGCTTCATGACAATGGTCTTAGGAAAAATATATTGGATATGACACCAAAATCACAGACAACAAAGTCAAAAATAGTCAGGTGATTTGATTAAATTGACAACTTTTTTTTTTTTCCGGTACCGGGGATTAAACTCAGGACCCCCAGGCAAGCACTTATTCCACTAAGCTATCTCCCTGGCCCTAAACTAACAATTTATTAACAACAGAGGGAATTATCAACAGAGTGAAAAGGCAAATTCATAACTGGGGATAAAAATGGCAAACCATATAGTTAAGAAATTACTATATAAAATAGGTAAATTTCTACATATCACAGCAAAAAAAAAATCAGTTAAAATGGTCAAAAAAATACATTTATTCAAAAAGTCAACAATGGGCTGGCCAAATAGCTCAGCGGATTAAAGCACCTGTAAGCAGGCACAGGGGCTGGGGGTTCCATCCCCAGGCCTGCTGTGCCAGCCCTGCCCATGGGGCCTGGCAATCGAGACTGGGCATGGTGGTATGCGTGTGTAATCCCAGCTCTTGGGAAGCTGTAAACAGGCGGATCACTATGAGTCCGATCTAGTAGTGAGACCCTGAACACCCTGTAGACCCTTCCCTAAAATACAGAAAAAAAAGTCAACAATGATGTTGAAAAGATGCTCAACATAGTTAAGAAAATTCAAATTAAATTCACAGTGAAATATCACCTCATGCTTATTAGAATGGCTATTTAAAAAATGAAAACATAACAAGTGTTGGTGAGGTGGTAGAGAAATAGGAGTGTTTCTCTGGTGGTAGAAGTGTCAAGTGTTGTAACTGCTGGAATATATGGAGTTTCTTCACATTAAAAACAGGAATACCTCAGGTTCCAGCAATCCTACTTCTGGATGTGCATTCAAATGAATGGACATCAGGATCTCAAAGAGATGTCTGAATACCTATGGTCATGGCTACATTATTCTGTAGATATTTAGGATGAAGGGTGAATAGGTAAAAGAAATGTCATATATAAAGAATGGAATACTATTTTAGCTTAAAAGGAAATATTACTATCTGTGACGACATGGATCAACCTTGAGAATGTTATGCTAAGTGGAATCAGCCAGCTGTAGGAGAACAAACATTGTACAATTCCACTTACATGAGATACCTTAAAAAGTTGAAGTCATGGAAGCAGAGAGTAGAATGTAGAGTTAGGGGATGAGAGTAGGGTAAATGTGGAGCTGCTACTAGGCATGGATAAAATTGCAGTTATGGAGAAGTAGGTTCTAAAGATCAGGTGTACAATATTTTGCATGTAGGTAACCAACTATAGGGTGTACTTGAAATTATTGAGAAGGTGGATCTAATGACTGACCTCAGTAAAAAAGGGTTCAATTGTTTACATACTGTAGCATTTTGCAAAACTTACAATATTCTGTTGTGCATTTTTGGTGGAATTTGTTTGCTTTTTCATAAACTGTTCAACTTGACTGTAGATCAGCGTGTATTAGCCTTGCCTGACACTGTGTATTCCTCTTTACTAAAAGGAAGAAAACCTTTAGCAGCTACGTGAAAAATTAGAACAGAAGACGACTGCAGGTTCTAAAAGAAGAAATGTTAAGTTGACATCGTGAAATTCAACTTAAAGCCTTGTGTATTGTTAAGATATTCTGGTTATATCAGCCGCCAAAAGACCCACTTGGCAGTGAGTAAATCGATGTAGCTCTTTTAGAGCAAAGGCATCAGGAGCCCATTGAGCAAAGACAGTCATAAGAAATGATTTGTTCTAAAATGGTTTCTAGAGCTACAAAAATAGAGAAATCCTCCCATGTGAAAAGATTGTTGGTCTTCCTCTGAGATTTTTAACCTTACCCACATGTATGGCAAACAACTCCACTAGCAGTGTTGTCTGTGAATGCAAACACAACCTAACAAATATGTATGTATATACATATATATTTGTTGAATTTTAAAGTATTGAGCAACTTGAGAGCTGAAGAGAGGCTGTTGTTTATAACATATATCATGAAATGAAGAACAGATGATCTAAGAATGAACATTTGTTGGAGTGATCTCTCTGGGCTTAAATATTTATTTTACTTCCTTCAACCCTCTCCCGTTTTGACAAAGTATTATGTTTGCCAAACTCTACAATGTGAAACCATGGAAAGTTTATGACAAAATCACCTCAAATTGCTACCATAAATTATTACCTCCTACATAGCCTTTTTTTCTGCAGTGTGCAATTAATCAAGAAAACAACTTATTCTTTCTAATTAAGGAACTGGTTCTAAGAGTTTTATTTTAGGTGTGAGAAGGGGTGTTGATTTCTGGAAAAGTATGTGATTGCCCTGAAAATAGGCTTGCATTTCTGTCTCCAAGGTTTTGTACAGGATTCCAAGAAAGAGAAGTCCTGTGTCTTAATCCTCAGGAAAAAAGAGAATCCATAGTTGTACAAGTTAAAGACTTTGAAGGTATCCTTGAAGAAAACAATGTGTGACTGGGGAGGTCACATGGCATATTTTTGGAAAATAAAGTCCCGGGAGTCACTAGATTCAAATGGAAAGTGCTTTAGAATGGGGATTGTTTTCTCCATTAGTTCCTGCAGGACCTGATGAGGATCCTATTGCCTATTTTATGGAATTCTTATGTTTTTACTTGCTCAGATCAATCACCTCACCAAAACTCACTTATTAGGAGTATAAAGATTCATCTGTTTATTCATCCTTCTACCCAGTCATCCTTGCATCTACCAGTTCTTTCAACCACTTCTATATAAGCAACAAACTAATTTGAATAACTGCCAAATATATGCTGTGTGAGGTCCAGAAAATTCAGATTCAAGTAGTAGCGAGATGATCTTTATCACCAAAAGCCTCACAGCTCAGTTCACACAAGCAAAATAACATCTACTTTACTCTTTTGAAAACTCAGTATGTCAAGAGCCTTCCAGGAGCATGTAATGCTTGGAAGATGAAACTAATGTGCAACATGAGGTTTTCTCTGATGTCATCTCAAATTACTCTTGTAGCCTCACTATGCACCAAATTCCTTCCCAAATTTCACAGTTTTACTCAGACATCTCTAGCACTTTGATCTTAATAGCTTTGGTCCTTAGAATTTCCTGTGTCCCTGAATTTATTCATACTCTGTTAGTCCTGAACAGCCTTTTCCTGAGCCAGGCTCTTAAAATTGACCTCCATCAGGGAATTATTCTATTTTTTAAACAATCTAATAGTGATATAAAGATCTCTCATAATTGAGCCAGAATGGGTCACCATTACTGTTCTGGTAATAGTAAGAGATGGGGGTCATTGTACATTGGATTTTAGTGGGAATACAACCAACTATTATAATCAGTTTGAGACAGGCCAGGGACTGTGGGGTTGGATATCATTAATTAGCTTTTTAAAATTTTCTTTTGTTTTTGTACCTCTTGCTGTACCTCTACCAAGGGCTCCAGCCTCACTTCTCTGCAAGCTCTGGTGAGAATTTCCTTTTTAATATACAAAATGGGTCATATCACCCCTCTGTTTAAAAACAGTCAATGGCTTTCTGTAGGCCTTTAGATTTTTGTGGAAAACAGACCAAATATAGGAAGAAATGTCGCTGAGAAGGTATAGGAGGCAGCTTATTGCACTGGTGGGTTTACTGGGATTGCTCCCAGAGAGTCAGAGCCCCACTAGGAGGGGTTTGGGGAATTTCACTGGGAGTGTAAATGGGTACAAAAACAGATTTGGTGCATTGTGATTGGAGGGTTGGGTTTCATCATGGGTTGTCAAGGGAGTTTAAACATTTCAAATTGCACAAAGGAAGAAATGTCCTGTTATTCTTGAAGTTATATTACAAGGCCATGAATTAATCAAACATGGACACACAGTGGAAGAAGTGTCCCATTATTCTTGCCCTGATAGGTCTACCTGGTTTTGGCAGGCATTCTTGGTAGGCTTTAATTAAAATTTTAGTTTCCCTTTCAAGATGATTGTTAGTCCTTTGACACAAAATTAAAGGTTCTCCTTCAGCTGGCCCCTTCTTACCTCCCTAGCTACGTTGTGCTGCTGCCCCTTCCTAGCCACAGTGGGTCCCATGAAATTTCCCAAGCATGACATGTTCTTTCACATGTGCAGGCCTCTGTACAAATTATTTCCATTTCCATTTCCTGAAATACTGTCATTTTCCCTTTCCATCTGATAACTTTCTAATATCGCTTCATGTCTCCATTTCGACGCCACTCTCCCCTGGAAAACTTTCTGATTCCCCCAAACCAGATCACAGTCTAGTGTTCTCATAATTTCTTGTATTTCCCCTAGTGAAGCACAAAAGGAACTTACTGTGTCCTCAGGCAATGGGTCCCAGCAACAGGTTTTCAATAAATGTTTGTTTGGCTAAGAATATTGAACTGAACCCCTATAATTTCCCCCAGGAAATGTAAATGCTGGCTATTTATAGTAATGGTTTACCATGTGCTCAGACAGCACGTGGGACCTTGTGAGATGCAGGTGAGTGTTAAAGCTAAATGTTACTAGCCTGTGGACATAACCTCAATTTTCTTATGCAATTTGATTAGAAGCATAGTCTTCATGGGAGAGGGTGGGCATAATGATTCTCTGTTGATAACTACAATGTGATTCATAGAACCTAATCTAAAGCTACATCAGCATTTAGAGCTTAGGACCCAAGCAGACCTTTTCAGATTTAGTTTGTACTTGGGTTTGGTGTCTTTCTCTTTATCTCAAGAAAGTACTAAGCTCTAGACTCACACACATGACATGTGAACATCTGTGCAAAACTGGTCATGGTTTGGTGGGCTAGGGGCTTCTGTAAGATATTCAGGTTCTTGTAGCTCCGGGTAGAGGACTCCAACGGCGTCAAACTTAGTGGGTCACTGTCTCTGCAAGTGACCTCTTATCGAGAGAGATGCATGATTTATCTGATTCACAAACCGGAACCAACCTAGGAATTATTCATAATTTGTCTATGTATATTGACATGAGTATTACTATTCTGAGAATGTGGAGATTGGGGTCATTTTCTATTGGATTGTGTTGGCAATGCAACCAAAACCTGTAATCACAGTTTGAGGAAAATTGGGGGCTTTTAGGTTGTATACTTCAAATTAAAAAATACTTCATTTTCCTGTTTTGGAACTAATTCATAGATTGCACATTTAAGAGGTAAACTAATATAAAACTACAGAGCATAGGACCTTAAGAAATTACAGGTTTATTTTTCCATCTATAAGCAGTGAGAAGATGGTTACTTGATTCTGAGATAGTTTCAGAGAAGAGTCTACAGCTTCTTTTGATAACTAGTGTTTGTCATCCTGAAGTCACTTAGTTTCATTTTGTAACTGTCCCTCTTACATCATTTAAAATCCTGCCATTGTTGTGGTCTTGAATGAAAATGACATTTTCTTTGAGTGCTATGATAAATGGAGCAAAATTTCAATCATAAGAACCAATGGGTAAGTGTGTAGGAACACGAATAAACAAAAATCTAACGTATTCTCCAAAACTCATTTTAGCCACTAATTTTGACTTTTTCCTCCAACAAATCTTTTGAAGGGTCTACTAGAAAGCAACAAAGTGACTGGAAATTATACCTCTTCCTTTTCCCTTGGTTCTTCTCTGAGAGAGATAATAATGATCCTCGAGGTTCCCAAAGGAGAGAGAAACAGTGCGAGATAGAGAAGCCAGGAATGTGGATAAATTCACAGCTACGTTCATGTACTTATAAAAACTGTAGGGATTTGGCTTACCAGTCTGTTCCTTCCAATTCTCTACGACTTCATTTAGCATTGTAAGTTGCAAAATCATTGGGCATGCATGTCCTTTAGACAATATTTTGCATTCAGCAACACAGTTTGAGCTTAAAATTGATGAATGGCATGGCAATTAGATGCTACAATGGAAATTTAACTTGCTAGTTTGTAAAAATGTGAAAACAAAATAATAGTTGCTCCTTAGTAATTAAAAATGCAGCCAATTAAAGGCATGCAAATTTACATAAATGGAAGAACCTTAAATTTTGCATTTCCTGACTGGTAGGATTAAACTTCCAAAGAAAGTGTGAATTAATGCAAATGTTAACATGGCATCTCCTAAATCCTTTTCTACTTTTATCACTAAGAACAGAATATAGAAAAGTAAAAATACATGATGATAGGCCAGTCTCTGCTTGTTTTGTCACTTACCCAAAGAATACCAGCATGCTTAGAAACCTTGGACAACTTTGCAGGATTTCAGGTAGCAAATAGAAAGTTCCAAGGCAGAGTCTGTAGATCTTGGGCCAATTATTCTTTGTTGACAATGTGATTAGAGAAGCAGTTGTTCATAAGACCATGACTTGAAGCTTCCTTCCCAGAGAGGCCTCCTATGAACTTGAGTTGTAAGGATTTCAATGCATAGACAGTCCTTGACTTATAAGGTTGAATTTAATTTTTTTTTTTTTTTTTTTTTTTTACTTTATGGCTGTACAAAAGCAATGCAAATCAGTAGAAACTGCATTTTGAATTTTGATATTTTCCCAGGCTGGCCACATGTGGTTCAAAAGTATCTCATGAATCTCGGCAGTTGCAGGGAGCTATGGCTCCTCGTCAGCCACACAGTGACGAGGGGAAAGAACCACAGACACTGTGCAGTGCCTGTGTTGCTGATCTGTGATGTTTAGGATCTTAAGGGTATTAGGTGCATTTTGACTTAAGAGATTTTCAATTTATAAGAGATTTATCCAAAGGTAATAATCTTACCATAAGTTGAGGGGTGAGGAGTGGCTGTATGTGTTCATGTATCTATGTGCAGGTGTGCACACATCTCTGTATGGGTATATGTGCATATATATATATATAATATGCAGTTCTATATGGATTTTACCATATATATTTATATATTCATATGTATACATACAGATATGTGCACAGATTTAGCTATATGTGTACTTAAGAAAAATATATAATGAGATCTAACTTCCTGTGACATTACTATGGACTTCAGACTCCTGATAGGAAATTTCTCCATCATAATTGATGGTTTCAGTCCTTCAATGAGTCCTCCCTCTTGATCACTGACAGGAGCCTTTCTAGGATGACTGACTGGTTTACCTCTTCTCCTAGCAGAGTATCTCTCCTTCTCCTTCTTTGTTCTGTTTGTCCCTTTTCTGGAGAGCTCTGTGTCCTCTGAAGGCAGCCCAACTTCTTTAGCCATTTCCTCTTTCAGCTGAGGTCTCACTTTCATGGCCATGAACTAAGGGAATTCAGGTCTCCATGTGGCCCTCTTTGAAAGCCTGAGAGAGTGTTTTCTCTCCATGTGACTCTCCTTAGGCACACTCTACATC
>NDGN011364841.1:0-13932 GCA_002564285.1 Tympanoctomys barrerae | reverse complement strand
AAAGAAAGAAAGAAAATCATGAGTGGCTGCCAGCAGCCCCCTGTGGATGAGGACTGCAGGGTGGGTGGGCAGCAAACAGGTCGCCAGGAGGAGGGGTGGCCGGAATGATAACAAGGCAGGGACACTCTGGAAAAAAGGTCTCCTGTTCCAAGTACCAGGTCGAACAAAGTGCTGGATGACCCCAACCAGCTGTCTTACTGTAGCAGAGGTTTAGTTACTGCTCGGGGCCCTCAACCTCCAAGAAACTATCAGAGATAGAGTCTTATTGACCCAGAGCTAGGGTCTGGGCTTTCAGGTCTCTATCTGCCCTGGAAGTGGCCAGCCCAAGCCACAGTCAGAGTTCAAGGTCCAGGGAACAGGATTTCTGGGGAGTATAGGCAGTGGGCCTGGGGAACAAGGTTGCTGCCACCTAGAGGGTCACAGCAGACACTAAAGATCCCTCTGGCAGTGACACTACTCCCCTCAGATGGCTACCACCCAAGGCTGGAAGACTGGTGGAAAGGAACCTTCCACCTCCTGGAGACCCTATGTGTGTTGGGGCCTCTGTGACATGGTCTTTTCTTGCCTTCCAGATCCTAGTAGGACTCTGTGCTGTCAACTGCTTCCTTCTCCACCAAAGGACCCAATGTCAGCTGATTCAGCCAAGAGCTTCCCCTGGGACTCTGCTGACCTTCCGGTCAGAAGACGGAGACTCAGAGCCCTGGGCAGCCTGGGGCCTGGCCTGGGCAAAGGTTTGGCCCCAGTGACCACCCAGAGGGCCCTAGAGGGGGCCTCAGGTCCCACCCGTGAGCCCAGTGATGTCCAGAACCAAAGCCAGCCCTGGATGCAGCAGCCTGACCCCCAGCCCTCTGCTGCCCGTGGTACCTGAGCCGTTTACCCCAGTCCATCCCTACCCTTGGTGAAAAGCCCACCACTGCTGGACTTGCCTGGACAGTGCCCAAAGGAACCCTTGGCATCCTGGGAGCCCTTGGGGCCCCCTGGTGCCACAGACCAAGAGCACCTGGGCTGTGAGGGTGGGAGGTGAGCCTGGGCCTAGAAAGTTCCTCTTGGTGGACGGGAGTCAGAGTTGAGACCTTCTGGGTCCTGGGCTTCTTGGGAAAGGTCAGCCAGGCAGGCCTGGGCCAGGTGCTTAGAACTGGCCTGGGCCTTCCAGGGGGCCAGGGTCTAAGCTGCTCCTCCCACCCAGCCTCTCATCCCTGGTCCCCACCCAAGGGCAGGATGCAGCTGCTCCTCTTGGGACAGGTGCCCCAGAGACCAAGTGAATCATTTTGACTGGGGTGCAGAATATGGTTTACTTTGTAGACCACTTTGGTCAATAAATAATGCAGCCGGATCCCTGGGTAGTCTACACCCTCCACAGGCGTTGGTGCACATCAGCGGTGATGGGCGGGCAGCATAGGAATCGAAAACCAAACCGGCTCTCAGCTGTGCTCTGCACAGACAGGGCCACCATGGGGCAGCCCAGGTCCACACCTCTGCGGCATACCTGGCGGGGGTGGGGGCGGGGGAGATGTCAAGCCCTGAAGTCTCTGGCCAGCGGCACTTCAGGCAGGTGGGGGGTGGGGTGGGCTAGGGTTGGGCGCACACTCACGCAGACACTGCGGTCCTTCCCTGGCGCACCAAGCTCCAGGTTCCGCGCCACCTCCGCCACCTCTGCCAGTAGGGAGGGAGGTGGTCAGGCTAGGTGCATCCTGCCCTCACGCCCCTGTACCTGGCACCCACACTCACCCGGGATGGTAGGCAGGGAGCCTGGCATTGTGGCGAACTTGGTGCCTGGGAGCCGCGTTGACCCCTCCCGCACGTGGACAGGCTTCCGGAGACTCAGGAGTGGCATGAGGTGCCGTGACCTGATGGGAGTTAGGGGGAGCAAGTGGATGGGGAGTGGGGTTCTTGACCCACCGGGCCAGCGGAGGGAATCTGGGAAGCCCCAGGAAGAGCACCAGAAAAAAGCACTTGTGGTGCCCACCCTGGCCTCCGGCGTCCAGCTCTGGCCTCCTGCACCCGGCCCTGGCTTGGGGGCCGAGGTTGGTTCTTGGGCTCTCGGGTGAGGGCTCCAGCCCCGGCCTCGGGAAGCGGGAAGCGGTCGATGGACCAGTCGGTGCTGTCCGCGAAGACGCCTGAGCCTGAAGTCACACGGAGTGGTGCCTGGTACTCACTGAGGACCTGCAGACCACAGCAGTGTCAGCCACCAGACATCACCAGGCTGGCAGCCGCCTCCTAGGGTGCCATGATTCTGACCTGGCCCTCGGAGTCCAGGAGGAGCGTCACACAGACCCTGCTACAGTGAAATCGGAGGGGTTCCTGGCCAGAGGAAAAGGGCGGATGCTGCTGGACACCGCCAGTACCTTCGCCCCATACCTGGAACAGCGGGCACAAGATGAAGCCAGGTGCGCTGGACGCAGAAGGGGAGGGGCGGGACGCGCAGGCGCACCGTGCGCACCGTGAGGCAGTGCTGTGGATCCAGCACCGTGCCGCGTGGGAAGC
Organism: Tympanoctomys barrerae; assembly: GCA_002564285.1. NCBI lineage: Eukaryota > Metazoa > Chordata > Mammalia > Rodentia > Octodontidae > Tympanoctomys > Tympanoctomys barrerae. The sequence continues at coordinate 11,448 of NDGN011364841.1, read as the reverse complement.
GGAACATGCGCACCGGGCAGTTGTGTACTCGCTGCTGCAACACCAAGCCGCTCAAGTCTGCAGCGTCCTGTGACGAGCGATTGATGATACGCACGAACTTCTCCCGTTGGCTGACAGCCACGATCTGCAGGCTGCCACCGGCCCGGCTAAAGTGGGAGCAAGTACCCTGCAGACACCAGGCGACCCCGACTCCTGCCTTCCCACCATCCTGACCCGGTCCAACTGGGCTGCCCCTCACCTTGCTGCGTGCCCTGTGCCGCGGTGGCAAAGGTCTGGGACCGGCTCCAGCAAGGTCTGGCCAAATGGATGGGAACCGAATTTCTGGCTATCTAGGAAGGGTAGTCCTTTCAGCAAGGGGGTCAGCCACATGGCATCCAATAAGGATGTCTCCTGGGAGACTAGAGCTGGGTGACTGGGAGGAAAGGGGTGGAACCCTGGGGGCTGAAGGAGCTCTGTGCAGAGATGTAGTGATGAGGAGGCCCCCATAGCACACCTTGGGAGTCTCTGATGAAACTCTTTGCCAACACTGCAGTCTGCTCAGAGGAGGCTGTGTCTACTGCCGGTGGTGGGTGCCCTATCACCCTTTGCACCCGGGGATGCAGGACCAGCTGGCAGCTGCTGGAGTCCGAGTCTGCACCCCCTGAGCTGCTGGTGCCTGCACAGGGCAGAGTGCTCCACTCCAGGCTCTTGTGGTGCCTCTCCACAAGCTTGCAGGGGTAGTCTGAGCCTGGCGAGTTCAAACCTGAGGGCTGCGGCAGCTGCCTGGGACCATACTCTGCTCACTGGCTGCCCTGGCTCCCAGGCCCAGCCCTGCACAGCTATGCTCCCACACACCCAGGACACAGGTTCCATTACAGCAGAGCTGACGTCCCAAAGTCCCGCCCTGCCCTGCCCTGTCCTGTCCTGCCCTGCCCCACCCTTCTTTCCCTTCTTCCTCATTCTACAGATCAGAGCTGAAGATGGAGTTTTGTGACTACTCTAAGGATACTGTAAGGTTAGAACTGGGCCCCAGTCCACTTCTGCCAGAGCAACCCACCCATCCCAGGACTCCTGCCCAGCAGAATTACTTTCGGTCTGAGCTGGAATGGATGCTGGTGAGGAGGTTAGGGTACCGCTGAGCAATGCTGTTCCAATCCACATCCTCCAGGTGGAATCCCTGGCCAGAATACAAGAGACACACTCTACTCAGCTGCAGGACCCAAAGGCCCAAACAGGTGTGGGGGACACTTTGCTCACCTCTCCAGCAGTGGGCTCCCGATTGTCCTCAGAGGAGTCCTCAGACTCTATTAGAGTCTCTGCAGTGATCACCTACAGGAAAGGCCCACCAGCCACTGGGCAGAGCCTGGTGGGAAGGCACCAATGCCCTGTACACCTCTCCCTCCTGACCTTACCAGTAATTTGTGTTGGGGGGATAGGGGGCAACAAGCCAGAAAATTTCCAGGCTGGCTAGGAGCCCAAAGAGAAACCTGCTTGGATGAGAGTGGCCAGGGTGGGCTGGGGAGAGATGCAGAGGAGGCAGAGTGCAGCAGGCCAGGGCATGGGCTCACCTCTACACTGCCAGTCTGTGACCGCAGGACGCGCCCCACCCAGGAGGATTGGGCCAGATGCAGGAGGCAGGACTTCTGGAAGGCTTGCAGCTCAGCCTCCAGCTGCTGCAGCTTATCTGTGGCCTGTGCTAACTGCGCCTTCAAGAACTCCCTCTCCTGGGAAGGAGTGGCAGGGAGTGAGGGGTGCCCCCTCCCTTGGGGCCTGCCAGATCCCATCCTACACCCTCACCAGATGGGCTTGTTCCTTCTGTGCTCTCAGCTCCAGAGTCAGCTTCTGGACCTGATTCTGCAGAAATGCATCCTGGCTGTGGGAGCTCCTGGGAGGAGGAGCAACTCAGTTGTTCCCACCTCTGGGTCAGCATCAAAAGAGGGGCCCACTGCCATCACATGCTGGGGCGCAATGCAGCAGGCCAGGGCAGATCGGGCCCAGCAGGTCTGGGGAGGGGTTGGTTGCCCATTTAGGGTTGGTTTCCAGCTCGGCAGCTAACTTGAGGTTAGGGTGGAACATCAGGGCAGGTGAAGCATAGTATTAGCGACCAAGGTCAGGGTGAGGGCTGGCTCATCTGTCAGGGAAGGACAGAAGGTGAGTTGGGCTGACCTCTCAGGTGGAAGTCCTGCCACCTCCTGCAGGATGTGCTGGTGCCGGGCATGCTTGCCATGATGAATGGCCCACCGCAGGGCCTGGATCTCTAGTTCTCGCTGCTCCCACAGAAGCCGTAGAGTACAGGGGTCCAGGGCTTCAGGTGCCAACCTACAGTACCAGCACCCCCACTGTACCATCAGGCCTGGCCCTCTGGATGATCCAGCCCAGCAGGCAAGCCACCCACCTTCTCCTTACTGTATGCTGCTGGAGCCCACCCCCATGGAGGGGGGCCTGGTATTTCTGGAGCATGAGGAAGCCATGGTGTCTGTAGGTATGGTGGCTGGAGGCCCTGAGTCATTTCCAACTGGCTTCTCTCCTGCCAGGGCCAGGGGAACCTGTTCCTCTTCAGACTCATGGCCAGGCTCAGGAGCCATACTAGAAGTAGGCAGGGAGCTTCAAGGGGTGGCAGGGCCAAGTCTGCCCTGCATCTCAGATGCCATCAGGCTCTCCCTCTGTGTCAGAGAGGACTAGGCAGCACAGCCAGGTCACAGGGGATTTTCTAAGAATGCCCACAGAGATGGCCAGGACATGAGACTACCAGCCACACATGTCCACAGTGTGCCCACTTTCCCTGCTATCTTAACTTTATGTCCTCTGCTCTCAGCCTAAACAAGAATCAGGGGTGCTACTGCTGTTTCTGTGCCCCTTACTCGTGTCTCCCCCCACAGCCCCGACCCCAGCTCAGGGGCTCACCCCCAGCTCACCTGAGGCCTGAGCTCCTAGCAAGGCCAAGGAGGGAAGGGTTCTATACTGTTGCCCTGGTTACAGACACTCAGGAGGGGAGTGGCTGTTTATTACCAGCAGCCTCCAGGGAGACACTAGTCTATAAGCAGAGATGCCTGAGGTTGGGGCACCACCTTGCTAAGCTGAGCCAGACAGGGGACCACACAGAATCCTGTAGCCCTGGACTAGCTGTTTATCTGCTGGTTTGGGGGGCCATAGTGCTCTGTGGGGAGCCCACAGCGGGAGTGGATGTGTTCCAAAATTGTAGGAAGTGGGACTCTGGGCTGGCTCGGAAGAACCGAAAATGATGACGAGAAGCAGTAATGGTGCTGAACCCCACGGCGGAGCTCTGGCCTCCGATCCCAACGGCTGGCGCTCAAACCTCTCCACTTCTACAGCCCCTGGGCAGTGGAGATCCTCTTTGATGGACCAGGGGACATTCATTCCCTCTGCCCATGACACTGTGGAGCACTCCAGCCTGTGCCACCTGTCCTGATCGTACACAACGTCCACTTTTGTGCCTGAGCAGGCAAGGGCCCCACCCACCTCAAGCTCACCAGGCGGGCTTGAGTTTCTCCGGACAGCAAGGGGAGTGGGGGAGGGGCTCCAACCCACTCGAACAGTCGAAGGCCTGGCCTCCACAGCTCAGAAGGGCATCTCAAACAAAGACCTTGGGGCTTTGTCCCTAAGCCTCGGGGCGTCCCCTCCCCCACAGGGCTCCAGCGCCCACCAGCTCCAGTCCAGGAGCTCCGTGGACCCTTAGGGCTCACTGTCATCCCAACTCTCGTCCCCGGCCGTGACTGGCCGACTCTAAGGGAACAAGGTCAGAGAGGCGGGGAAGGAGGAGGCTACGGCACCTTCGCCTCACCGACGCACGCCAAGGATGTGAAATCGGAGCTGGCGCCCCCTTCCTTGGTCCAGGACCAGTCACACTGCCACGCTACAGAGGAAGTCGGCCTGGGAGTGAGGCTGCACACCTGAAGCACCTCGCTGCGCGTGGACTATTGCTACAGACACCCTTCCGTCCCGCTTCGGACAGCTAGTTGCTTTGCGCGGTCCCTGCCCCGAGGCAGACCCCGCCCCATGAGCCTCTGCCCTGCCCACACCTGGGCGCCGCCAGGCGGAGAAGAGTCAAGCCAATGGGGCAGAGCGGAAGGAGGCAGAATGGGTGTGGTCGTGAAGCCGAGGGCCCACGCCATAGGGCTAATTGGGGCACTTTGGGGCGGAGCCTGCGGGCCGCGGGCCAATGAGGCGCCAGGGCTAGGGCGCGCCGGGGCTGCGGCCGCAGGTTGTCTAGGTGCTGCAGTGCCCAGCGCCGGATGCTGGTGATCAACCAGGTGAGCGGACTGGGTTCTCGGGCTGTCCCAGGCGCCGAGTTCCGCTGAGGAGTCTTTTGCGGGACTGGGCTAGCGGGCCAGGCCCACCTAAAACCGCCTGCCGCTGACAGGGCACCCAGGGTCCTTCGCAACCAGGCGTCCTGGCGCGGGTGCTGACTTCCGGGGCTAGCGCACTCCCCAGGCGGAGGAACTTGGAGCCGGGCTGGGGACTGCCCAGGCCGGAAGGGCTGCCAGGCCTGGGGTTCAGGTACGAAGGTCAGATCTGGGTCGTGACACGGCTTTTCTGGGGCCAAAGAAGGTCATTTTTTGTGGGGGGGTCCTTTGGCAGAGGACAGCGTCTTGTTTGTATGAGCGTCCTTGGGCGCTTGGGATGGCCGCCTACGGGAGGAGGCAGTGCCCTCTGAGCCAGGTGGTGCAGGAGGTGGCGGGTGGACAGGAAATCCTGGACCTGGTTAATGATTCGCCACGTTCTGGTGTGGATGTAGATGGAGTAGGGGGAACCATGGCCAAAATTGTTCCTTGGCCACCCAAGGAATGCATGGCCTCTGGGTGGGGCTGGGCATAGGCCAGGGACGGTCGCTGAGAGGCCAAAACTCTGAACCGGAGTTACCAGCTGAGAAGTAGGAGGGGAGTGCCAGGCAGGACCTGACCTGTAGCCTGTCTCCTCCTCACAGGACCGGGATGGTTCTGGGGCTGTCCACCATGGAGCTGAAGGTGTGGGTGGATGGCATTCAGCGGGTGGTCTGTGGGGTCTCAGAGCAGACCACCTGCCAGGACGTGGTCATTGCATTAGCCCAAGCCATAGGTAAGTCCCCTGGTTGCTGATAGGCCCAATAGGTGAGGCTGGGGTGAGGCTGCCCCATTTTCCAGTTGACCTCTTCCTTCTCCCTCAGGCCAGACAGGTCGCTTTGTACTTGTGCAGCGTCTTAAGGAGAAAGAACGTCAGCTATTGCCACAAGAGTGTCCAGTGGATGCCCAGGCCACTTGTGGGCAGTTTGCCAGTGATGTCCAGTTTGTACTGAGGCGGACAGGGCCCAGCCTAGCTGGAAGGCCCTCTTCTGACAGCTGTGCACCCCCAGAACGATGTCCAGTTCGTGCCAGCCTGCCCCCCAAGCCTCGGGCAACACCAGACCAAAGGTCCCACAGAGTACTGACATTTAGCCTGGGTTGTCCCAAGCTGGCCCCCAACCCTTCATCTTCTGAGTCTCCAGCACCTGGGGCACCCAACCTAGGCTGCTGTGAAGACATACAGAGCATGGAGCTCAGGGTACACAGGAATGCAGAGGAGCTGGGCCATGAGGCCTTCTGGGAACAGGAGCTAAAGTGGGAAGAAGCCAGGGAGCGAGAGGGGCAGGCACGTCTGCAGGCGCTGAGTGCAGCCACTGCAGAGCATGCTGCCCAGCTGCAGGCCCTGGATGCACAGGCCCGTGCCCTGGAGGCTGAGCTGCTGGTTGCTGAGGCCCATGTGCCCCCCTCTGCTACATTGTCTGCCACTGAGCGCCTACGCCAAGACCTGGCTATCCAGGAGCGGCAGAGTGTGGAGGTGCAGGGCAGCCTTGCCCTGGTGAGCCGGGCTCTGGAAGCAGCCGAATGTGCACTACAGGTGAGTCCCAGAGGCCCCAGCTCATGCCGTCTCCCCACCTGGATAGCTAGGACCTGGGGTCTGACACAGGATCTGACTAGAGAGAGTAAACTATAGGGCACAAAGGCCACAGGGTTGGTGGCTTTGGCCCCTGAGGTCCTGTGTGCCCCAGGCTCAGGCACAAGAGTTGGAGGAACTGAACCGGGAGTTGCGTCAGTGTAACCTGCAGCAGTTTATCCAGCAGACGGGAGCTGCACTGCTCCTTCCTCCACAGCCGGAGAGATCCCCCCCTGGCACACAGGTCAGAGCAGTTCTGGGGAAGGTGGGAAGGTGGGGACCTGCCACCCAGCTGACCTTTGCTCTCCACAGGACCTTCTGCTTTCATCTGGAGCAGACCCCCTTCAGGGAGCCCCCCAGAGCCCAGTGCCCACCCTAAGTCTGGAGGGTAGGTCTGTCCCCACCCTGTGGCCAGGGCCCTCCCCGGCTCAGCCTCCTCAGCCTGTGTCTTTCCCACAGTCACTACCGTGAGGCAGAGCTGGAGGTAGCAGCTTGTGCCCCAGACCTGTGCCGTGGAAGTGCCGTGGAAGACAGATGAGCCGGGGTAGTCAGACAAGCCTCAGGGACAACAGGAGTCTGATCACGGATTGTTTTCTTGTGGAAGGAGAGGTTCTTATGCCTGGAGTTTGTGCTTCAGGAGGCCGTGGGAGGGTTGCCCTCGCCCTTACCAAGTCTAACAAGCCCCCTGAAGAAGTAGAAGACATAGCTTAAACTCAACAGGCCCCAGAGGCCACTACTGCTACTGGGGACGGGAGGTGTGTGGACAGTGGACTCAGCCTGTGGGTAGCTTGCTGCCTTCCTACCCTGACCATGAACTTCAATAAACTGCTCACAGTGGCTCAAATGTGTCTTGATGCTGCAAGATTCACATGTAGATGACTAGGGAGTATTCTGAACCACTCAAGAGGAATGTTTCAGGGCTCACTGCCCAGTGGGGTCCAAGGCCACTGAGCTCTCCTGCCTTCGTAGTCCCGCTTACTGGCTCCGCCCTGGCTGGCTTGGGTTTGGACCCTTCTCCCACCTGGCTTCCCCTGAAGCCTGACTAGCTGCTGGACCCAGAATGCCAGGACAAGCTAGACCTACCCGTCAGGTTTACTGTCTCCCAGAGAACTCATGTTGGTGGGTCCTGGACTCCTCAGTCAGATCCAGGAGCTTACCCAGAGGAGCATAGCTACCATATGGTGGGAGTGTGGGGAGTGTGAAAAGGGGCTGTTTCTTTTTTCCTAATTAAAGTCTTTACTGTGAGGCAGCAGCTTTGAAATAAGGGCAGGGTGGATTCCATATCCCAGCTCAGCCACTGGGCCCTTGTGCTGGCTGTAGCCTCTCCCAGAGCCCAGATCCTGAGGCAGACTTTATACTCCCAAACCTTAGGGTAGAGCTGGGGCTGGAGGTCTTGGTGATAAGCTGAGTCTGGAGCCCTACACAGCCACTGGATGGTACTGGTGGATGAGATGGGATCACCCTAAACCAGTTACAGTTCAGCATGTGTGCTGCAGCAGGCTGTTATCATTGAAAGCTCTAAAAAGTTCATCATCACTGTCCTAGATCATGGGGCCCTTTGGCCTGATTCAAGAAAAGGATATATTTAGGATGGACTCCTGAGCTGGGTCTGGTATGTGCCATATCCTCTGGGGTAGGTCATAGAAAATTGAAGTCTTGAGTGGGAATAGCAAGGCCACCCATGGTTATCATGGAGGGTTCCTCAGAGGCCAGGACTTTTGGGAGCCCATTGCTATGTGGAGCAAGCAGGACTAGGTATTTCCTGCCTGAGGCAGGAAGCTAAAAATGCTGGAGGCTGGGCAAGAGCCTTCCAACCTGGTGGCCATAGCCAGAAAGTCCTGCTGACTGCACCTATCTGGACCCCCCAAGCCAGCTGCAGCAGACCTATGGCTCCCAACTGGTAGATGACAGACACATGGGCAAGGAGCTTCAAGTGCAAAGACCAACTGGGGACCACCCTGTGGAGGTCCACCGGAGCAGCTCTCCTTAAAAGGAGCAATTATCTCCATTTTGGTTGTGCCTGACCCTATTTCCATGTATTGATGTATATAGAGCTGGCTAGGATTGTTTTTTTAATCTTTCTAATTGACTTTAAGCATTGCATACTGGTCTAGCCAAGGTGCTGGTGGTAGTCTTTGAAGAAGGCATGCGTGTTTCCCTGATAACCCACACCTGCTGCTCTTTCATATGAGCCAGGTCAAGACAGGACAGAGAGCCAATGCTCCACGCTGTTGGCTGGGACCAAGCTTCAAGACAGAAGCTATGACTTCCTGGGGCTTGAAAGATACATCAGAGCTAAAGCACCAGACCCCAAAATATTAGATACTATCTCAATGGTATAATGCAGATTACTTCTACATAATCAGCTCAGCTCACACCAACACCACTCACCTACTTCCTACAATTCTCAATCATTCATCCTCAGCCACTCCTCCTTAATGACTAAATAAAACCTGGGGTTCAGTCCTGGGTCGAGGCCTTTGTTCTGGATAGCCATCACCACGGCTGGACTTAGGACCCCTTGGCTCCCCATAAATATAAATATGCCTTAGTGTGTTTATTCTTGCTGTGGGTTGCACAGGAAATGGTAGATTAAAATTAACTTGATGGGATTCCAATAATTTATCCATGGAATTACAAATATAAACTTCCTGCACCAATATGAGGACCAAAGAGTTCCCTATACCACCCCAGGTGGGAGGGCTGGGACCTAGGGGTCTGCTCCCCTCACCACACTCCTTGCCCACACTCAGGAGGACTGGATGCACCTCTGGGCACTAGCCCTGACCCAGCTAAGGGCACAGGCCCGCAGGGGCCATGACTGGTGCCACCCAGAAGCCCTACTATAGAGTGGGCCAGGGGTCTCAGACCATGGACTCCATATCTGAGCTCCTATGTTCGCAAGCCAGTACATACCACACACTGCCTGTCTTTTTTCATTTTTTTTTTTAAACTGGGAGTCAAACTCAGGACCATGTGCTTGCCAGGCAGGTGCTGTGCCACTGATCTATATCCCTAGCCTTGCCTGTCTCCTGAGAGATACCTATTTGTTCTGAAGCCACTGTGTAGGGGTTGTCCAGGCTCTGAAAAAGCTTCCCAGTGGCACTGTACTCTAGTGGGGCGGGGTAGAGCTCTTTGCTGACACAATTGTTCCAGGTTGAAAAAGCCCCATGCTTCCCCCACACTCATACACACAAAGCTCCCAGAGTGCTTCAGGTCATGAAGCCAAACTTCAACTGCGAAGTTTACTTTTGTGTTTTAAATTTTATTTTGAAGACAATAGTGTGAGCTATGTGAAATGAGATTCTGAGATCTCACAGTCCCCTGAAAGGCAGGTCACCTTCCCTGGTGAGGCTGTGATGGGACCCTGTGCATCCTCCCCACCAGGCAGCCCAGCCAGATGAGCCTAGGCTGTGCTGTGAATGGTTCTCTTGTGGTTCCTGTTCATATTCAGATGAAGTGAGAGCCCTGTTCACTGAGGATCATCCACAGAAAGTGGCTACAGGGAGTAAGTTCTGCAGGTTCTCAGCCCCAAGGCCACACAACCTCCCTTCACCTGCAAGATGACTCCTGTGGTGATAATCGCAAAGGGTTCCTCTAGAGTACTTGCCCGCCCTCTACAGGGACCAGACCTGCCCTACCCAGAGGGGATGGGGCTGCTGCAGGTGTTCAGCCTTTTAGGACCTGTTCTGGACATACTTCTTGTCCACATTTCCATGGCGGATTTCTGCGTGGAGCCTTTCCTGGACACCATCAACAGGCCCACTGTCCTGACTGCTTGTACGAAGTGGCAGAAATGGAGAAGAGATAAAGTAGTGGACATCTTCCTGGGTCACCTCGAGGTGGTCCTGGGGGCTCTGCACAGCCTGGAACCTTGGAGCACACAAGAACAAAGTTCCCTCCAAGAGGGTACCTGGCCCTGCCTCAGTCCTCCCACGTGGAAGGCAGAGGATTCCCTAGTGTCTCCCCCCCAACCCCGGCTTCGGCAGGCCTACCCACGGGGCAGTGCCCTCCCAGGCTTGCGGGCGCCCTTCACTCAGTGTGGCCACCGGCCTGCCGGCCAGATCAGGGCCACGGAGAGGCTAAGGGCTGGCGCTGCCCAGGGACAGATCAGCCGCTGTCACACGCACAGTGGGTTGGGAGCAGCGCAGTGTGCGGTGGGCAGTGGCTGCCCTGCGCCTGGAGGGGCTGCCTTGCGGGCAGGCGGGTGGTGAAGGGGTCGCCCCCCCCCAATTTAGGCGTCCAAGCCACACCGCCCCTGCCCACCCGCCTCTCCCTCAGCCGGGCGGCTTCCAAAGTGCGCCCCACCCGCCAGCCTCCGATCCCTGCGCGTCACCTGAGACCCCGGCGCCGGGCAGTACCAGGTTCTCGGACCAACTTCAGCTGCAACAGAGGCAACCCTCGCGCCCGAGTCCGGTCCCTGGCGGGCCCCCTGCAGTCCCACCTAGTATGCAAACGACCAGAACGGCAACCAATGGGGTGGTGAGCCGGGCCCGCCCTGCCGCACCGCAACCAGTGGGTGCGATGGGGGGGGCGTGCCCCGCCCACTGTCGCGCGGCCCCCCTCGCGGGCTCGGCCCGCGCGTTCTTTTCTGCACGTCGGCCTGGGGAGGGGCCACCACCTGCCAGGCGGGGCTTACGAGGCGCCCTCCCTGGCGGCGACCCCCGGGGCCGGATGGTGGTACGGCCCAGGCGCCGGGTGCCGTGGTACCGCCCGCCACCCCGGCCCTGCCCCCAGCCCGGCCACGCCCTCTTGCCTGGGCCGCAAGACTGCACGTAGTCTGGCGAGTGGCGAGTGCCACGGACCGCGGTGAGTGCCACGGACGCGAGGGCATCACTGACCTCCCAGCTGCAGCTCCATCGGGTCCTCGTCGCATGCCTCTGAAGCAGGAGCCTGAGCAGAGGGCGTCGAGTCGCGCCGCGCCGCTCCAGGCTTGAACCTGTCGTGCGGAATCACCGCTTGGGCACCCGAAACACCCACTCTAGGGAGCCAACTGTCGCCTTAGCAAACTGGGACCAGCGCCACAGACAGCAGTCTGACTCCCGGCCCCTGTGGCCCGGGTGGCCCGCATCAAGTGTCGTCGGCCCCTCATCAGACAGGAGGGTTCCTGCACTCCTTACTCATAGTTGTTTGTGCTCCCCTCGCACCAACCAGACCTTCACTCAGCTCCAGGCACCTCCAGAGATCCTCTCTGCTCCAGCAGCATCCTGGCCACCTCAGCTTCAGCCACTACCCTTAGCTGTACTCCCTTGGCTATGTTCCTAAACGCTGTCCCCCATATCCCTGCCGCCTCCCAGTGTACAGCATCCACACAGCCTGGGCTGGAGCGTGCCAGGTACCCCAAACAACCAAGCAGCTGAACTCTAGGGCCCCAGGAAGGCCTGTGGCCGGGTACAAAAGCGCAGAGGTGTGAGGTACAGGCAAAGGAACACAGCAGATGCAGGAGCCATCCCAGTTCCACTGACAAAGAGAACCTGAGAGCTCAGCAAGATGTGGGTTGAGGGCTGGTGAGATGGCTCAGTGGTCTAAAGCACCTACTTAGAACAAGCTTAGCAAAGC
>NDGN011364784.1:0-11156 GCA_002564285.1 Tympanoctomys barrerae | reverse complement strand
AAAGAAAGAAAGAAAGAAAAAAGAAATACTACTTGCTTATAATGCTGGTGAGAGTACTTCCTCTTGGAGAACAATTTGGGAACATGTGTTGAAATTGGAAATGGGTACATTATACCCAACAACCTAGCCAGTCTACATCCAAGACACAATCCCAAGATTGTGCATGTGCATGATGCAAGAGGATGTATGCATGATCGTAGCATACTTAGTCGTGGAAAAAGTTGGAAGTAGCCATATGTCCTTTATTAGAAAATGGTGCAGTGTTAGTATAGAATGTGAAGCCAGGTGTGGTGGAGCACACATGTAATCCCAGTATGTTGAAAGCTGAAGCAGAAGGATCTTCACAAGCTCAAGGATAGCCTCGGCTACATTGAGTTCAAGACTAGCCTGAACTACAGTGAGACCTTCTCTCAAAAAAAAAAAAAAAAAGGAAGAAAGACAGTATAGAGTATGATACAATAATTAAAAGAATTAGAGGTATGTGTTTCAATTTGGATTAATTTTACAAACTGTTGAGTGACCAATGGGTACAAAATAATTATGGGTTTTACTTTGATGACACATTCCTCAGAGCCATATCTAGGTGGCAGTCTGTCTCGTGTCCACTAGAGTGAGCATGTGATGTACATTTGTTGGGAGCTAGTAAACACCAAGCACATATGCAGCCTCCAGTGCCCCAACATGCTGCTTAACTGGACGCTTCCACCCTGCTCCTAATCAAAACTAGGCACCTGCGTGGCATCATCCAGATAGTTTGCAGGTTATGGCCTGGGTCTCAAGTGATTGCTTTCTCTGGGAGCCTTCTTTTTCTAGAATTGCTGATCGAAGTGTGATTGGTTTGAAAGGGTTAACTGCACATTATTCAGCTCTTATCAGTCTGCTTTGCTCAGCCACCAGCCTTGGGCATGCTCACAGCTGTAGCTCTGCCCCTGGCTCTGGGGACTGCCAATTCATACAACCTTTTAGTGATCGACTGCCAAACTGCAACCCAAACCTGCTTATTTATCACCAAGCTGCCAATACATGATTAAAGACAAATACGTTTTAGTTGAGGGAAAAAAACAAAACCACTTTTTTTTTTCTTTTTTTTGCGGAATGGGGGATTGAACTCAGGCCCTTGTGCTTGCTAGGCAAGCATTTATTCTACTGAGCCATCTCCCTGGCCCCCAAAACTCTGCATTAACATCTTTTGTCTTAAAAGAAAAACACAGTAACATGTGTGCCATAAGCTCACTGCCAAACCTAACCATCTTTGGCCCTGGGAGCCCTAACTCAGGCAGGATCTGTCCTCTGCAGTGGCTAAGCATGGGCCATTGGTCTGCCTCCCACTCTGACTTAAGGTTTAATTCTGATTATAGCTCTGGTGTGGACTCCAAGCTCAGGCCTAAACCCCAGGAGGTGGCTCCCTCCTGCTTGTGGTAGGGGAGGACATCTCTGCATTTCACCCATAACAGCCTAGGCTTCCCCTGGGAGCCTTCCGCTGTGGCTCTTCTGTCTTCATGGTCTCGCTGTACTGCAGATCACTGCTTTCTCCCTGTACTACCATCCACAGCAATGGCTTCGTCTTTTCAGCCTCAAGCTTTCTCTGTTATGTTATCTCAGCAGGCTTTCTTTCTGGACACAGTTGACAAGTAACACATGTCTCTTCATTTAACTCTGCTGTGGCTGTTCTCTTCATGAGGCTTCTGCTATGGCCTGGGCCTGCTGCACTTTGCTGGATGTCTTGATACCCGTTCAGACTGGGGAGCTTCACTTGAGATCTGGGCCACCTGAAGAGGAGACTCAGAGTTGTGGAAGTCTGAACTTGCTTTTATGTTCAGATACTCAGCTCAGCCGCTGTAGACTATGTTCTGTAAGCATCAGCTGCTCTGGTCCCCTTGTGGCAGTCCTTAGTATACAGTACTATGGTAGCCACGTGCCTGTAATGACCTTGGATAACTGATCAGTTATCTACACTGCAACCAATGAAGAGCACCTGTTCCTAAGTCTTGCTGGCATGGATATCACTTTTCCAAGCACAGCCTGAACCAAAGTAGTCATCTTAGGCTCCTTTTTTCCTTAAGCTGGCTCACTGTAGTCACCAAACAAATATTGGACTCTTCTCCTAGGGACAGGAAAGAGAGGCATGAAGAGAACAACAGATCTGCCAGGCAAAATATCCTCTAGATTCACTTTAATTGCCACATAAGAAATATTTGAGTCAGCCATGCTTGGCATTAGCTGTTTTTCTCCGGTGGGCTTCATTTCTCTCCTTTCTCCTCTGTTGCTTCTAGGGGAAGAGGATGATTTATCTCTGCTGACAGCCCTGCTGGAGGAGAATCAGTCAGCCTTGGCTTGCCATGCAGCAGAGAGGAGCTGCTTGTCCCAGGAGAATGGGGGACCTGACGAGTATGATGAGCTCTTCGATGCTGACGGTGACGGGGAATCGTACACAGAAGAGGCTGTGGATGAAGATGCAGGAAACACAGGAGTCCAGAAAGAAAATTTGGCCACTCTTTTTGGAGATGTGGGGGACCTTACAGATGAAGAACTTCCTGTACTGCAGCCAGCTGAAAACAAAGTCCTCCCGGCTCCTGCCCCTAATCAAGAGAAAACGAATCAGCAGCTGCAAGGTACCCTAACCAGTCACTTGCCTTCTCCAATTTCCTTGTGCTAAAACACCACAAGTTTGACGGTTTTCATCAGAATAGCTGCTGATTCAAGGGTGCACATAGTGTGTGAGTGGTAGGGGAAACCCTTAGCTTAGCATCTCAGCACCTGCCGGCTGCCTACTATCATTGACGGCCATAGTTGATGTTTTCCACATGGACATACTCCATGCTTTTTACAAAATAGTATTTCATTGCTTTAGCATTGTGTGCACATAGAACCAGGGCAAGGCTGCTGCACATTCTGTTGGGCCAGAGGACCACTCCTGAACCATAGCTGTTAGCTATGATATTTCAATTTACAAAATAAATGCAATCATTTCTTCATGCCTAAAAGTGTGTTACCTGGCAGTGTGCACCTATGACACCTCAGTAGTACAGTTTTTAGCTAAGATATTAGAGGCTTGATTACTAGAAATTAAAAGTTTATTTCTCTTGAGGGACCTCTTTGAAATATAAAAATAAGTATTAAAAATTGATCAGTATAAAATTTATACTAAAATGAATTCAGGTGACTTCAGGGTTGGGGCAAGGGATAAATATGAATATTGCTAGTGTTTTTTCTCATGTATATTTTTTCTCACAGTGTTCTTAATGTCAATATATTTTTATTTTATTAGATGAATTAAGAAAGTTGCAAGAGCAAATGAAGTCCTTACAAGAACAGCTAAAGGCAGCCTCAGTCAAACAGCCTGAGAGTCCAGCCTCTCTGCATAAATCCCCTAACTTGGACAATAGTATGTACTTGTGCCTGGGAACCCAGTGCAAAAGATTTTAAGCTCCTCTGTAAATTAACTTTACTAATTTCTTTTCTATTTAATTAAGACAGTAAGACTACACGGCCCCCACTTAAGGAGAAGAAAGTTCAGAGAATTCAGGAGTCGGCATGCTTTTCTGTGGAGCTTGATGTCCCTGTTCTACCCAGAACTAAGCGGGTAGCCCGGATGCCAAAGACCTCTCCAGGTGGGGTACCTCAGGCCCTGCTGCTGCCTTGCACTGCTCTGGCTCTGCATAAAACATCCTGTCGCTGTCATGCACTTGGGTTTGTGAGTGTGTGTCTGTCTCTTGGTGTCTTTCTCATCTGCCCACTGAGAATTAAGTTTCTTGGAAATGAGAGCCATTGGGTGTAATTTGCACTCTCCCCTGTACTTCACAGTACTGTACTTAGAACATCCTTGGGTACTGAGTAGATATTCACTCAGTAGCTAACAGGTTCAGTTTGTTAGTCTTATTGTTTTACTTGGACTGCAATAAGTGTAGCCATTAGATTAAATTCCCATGCTACAAATCTGGACATATTATCCTTGCAAGATCAGGTGCGTATTTCTTATAAAGAAGTCAAGTTTTGTTTGAAAGCAGGCTGTGCTGAGCCAGAGTACAGCCTTTTTCCCTTTCTTAGAAACAATTTTGCCAGGAATATAGAAGGTAATAATACAAAAAAGTAAAAATATATGTATCTATGAAAAGGATTAATAAGTCCTGTGTGTTGGTTTTATTGTGTTGCCTCAGTTTGCCCAAGGCTACTATTCTTCAAAAGACCAAAGACAGAAGGGTCCAGAGATAATCTACCTTAGATGAAGCGACATTTTGTTGGCTGAATTTGTTTAGAAAAGCACTTTGAATACCTTTGGCCTCACTTGTGGGCAACTGCTGGAGCCTTTAATTGTCTGCATTAATTTCATAGCACATTGTTTATCCAGTTTATCCATTTATGAATATGTTCTCATCTCATGAGACCTTTGACATTACGAAGGCATGTCATTGGGCAGTGTCTAAAGTTAGGCTTTGAAGGGTTCAGTTCTAAAGTTGTCCTGTCCCCTGGGCCAGGAACAATGATCCAAAGTCCCTTTGAAGGTAAACAACATGCTCTTTCATAAGAGAGGTGGTTTTGTTAATGAAAGTGCCAACCTTTCTGACTTGAGAGCATTCTAAATACTTCTGAAACAGGAAGGATTAGCACATTTGGGATGTTTAATGTGTGTAGTGAATGGCAGAATATATTGGTCCCCTTTTCTGTCTCCCACCTCACAAAAGGAATGGAATGAAATGAAGTACAACAAGAATGAAGAAAAGAGAATTAGCTTTGGAGATTTTCAATGGAAAATTTGCTGTATACATGAATATCTACTATGTATTCCTAACAGGAGGCTTTTACTCCTATAACCTGTATGGTAACTGTTTACACATGGTGAATACGAAGGTCACAGAATAGAATAATGTTTTAAAACTATTCTTTCTAATGCTGTAGGTACTAGCCCCATGTTTAAATTAGAAGAAACCAGGCTTTTATCTTAATGGTAGACCAACTGCCTAGCATATGTGAGGTCTTGAGTTTGATCCCCAAAACTACAAAAATAAAAGAGATTAAATCTATCTATCTATCTATGTATATATTTGTGTTAGAAACTCTCCATAAAACTGTGAGTCACATTTAATGTGGTCAGTGGTCACATGTGACCGGTCACCACTGTATGTATGAAACATTTCCATCATCACAGAAAGTTCTGTTGGCCTACCTACAGAGCTTTGGCCTTGTGGGCCTCCTTTGTTCTTTCAAGATCTGATTGTCATACATGTTTAAACATGAAACAACTATGTTAGCAAATTTTTTACTTTATCAGCATTCCCCCCCCATTTAATTCTTATGTAAATTTTCCAGAACCCAAAAGTTCATCTCCAAGGATGACCACTGCACCCTCACAGCCACCTCATGGAAAGACCACTCCTGAGAAGAAACACAGTAGGGTGGCCTTGGGGGCCCCGGGGCACTTGGGGGAGTCAGTTCAGCAGGTCTCCATGGAATCCTTCTCTGGCCTGCGGCTCAGGTCAGTGTACTATGGGGTAGCCCTTTCCCCTCTGGAGTACGGTCTTTTAGAAGCAGCATATTCATGTAGCAGATTTACAGAATACCAGTAGCTCTTGAGCTGAACAAAGCTTCAGGAAGAACAGAGCAGCACTGGGTTGACTAGGCCCAGTCACACATGAAATGCTTTAGGAAGGCTTATTCTTACTTATGTAGTACGTAAAGGCTGTTTACCTATAAAAAGGAAATGGACAAACAATATATCTAGTCTGAAAGTTACAGAAATACTATATAAAAGGTTTTTACAGAAAAAAAAAAAAGGTTTTTACAGCTTTGGTATAATCTGTTATAATTTTTATTAAATTATTTTTTGTAGTGCCAGGGCTGATAGTTTTTGGTTTTTTTTTGGGGGGGGGTGTTTGTATTTAATACAGAGTCTACACAGATCAGACTCAGTGATTCTCCTGTTTTTAGCCTCCCAAGCACTGGGATTACAGGTGCTACCACCACACCCAGTCTCAAGTCTTAGTTTCCCCTGTGGTGGGGCCAGTACAGCACATGGGGGATCAAACCCTAGTCCCTGGGTCTGCCTAAGCAGGTGCTTTAATCCACTGAGCTATCTGGCTGGCCCTTAGATTTTTTAAATGTATAAAGCTGTATAGTTTAATGAGAATAGTTGATCTTATAAAATAGCATAAAAGACTTAGAAAATAAAGTTTTGGGCTGGTGAGACAGCTTAGTAGATTAGGCACTTGCCTGGCAAGCCCGCGGTCCTGAGTTCAATCCCCAGTACCACAAAAAAAAAAATAAATAAACTTTTAAGGATAAATCCATATCCAAAGAAAAGCAAACTTTGCTTTAACAGCTAATTTCATATGTTACAAAAGTAACTTCCTGAGATACTCTATGGACTTTTGCCCATAACATCTCTTACCTCCTGACTAACAATCTCTTAATTATTGCTTTGTGAACCCAGGCGACCCCGAGTGTCTTCCACAGAGATGAGCAAGAAAATGGTTGGCCGAAAACTGATTAGGTTGTCACAGATCAAGGAAAGGATGGCAACTGAGAAGCTGGAAGAAATGGACTGGGTGACGTTTGGGGTTATTTTGAAGAAAGTTACCCCACAGAGTACTAATAGTGTAAGCCATGGGCCTTAGTTACTTTTCTTATTGCTTAGACAAAATACCTGATGCCCAAAACAAGGACGAAAGGTTTATTAGCTCACAGTTTGTGAGGTATTGGTCCATATGGACTGGCTTCAAGGAAGGGTGGCATGACCTGGATATTACAGAGAATAAGTAGTCTGTGGCAAAGCAGAGCAGGTAACTAGCAAGCATGTGACAAGCAGGTACACTGGCCCTCTTACTGTCTTTTATATGTTACTCAGGCTGCTCTGCTTTAGGGCAGGTAACACTCACACCCTGGATGAGACACCCTTAATCCTAAAAACTATGCCCAAGCCATCAATGGGCTGATTTAGTAATCACACACCCTTAATCCCAGAATCACATATTCTATATCCAGCCACCTCTGAAAAGCGCCCCCTATGACCTCTTGAGACTTTGGGGGACATCTAGATATGAGTCCTAACACCATGTAACTGATTTCTGAGCTGCTTCCTCAAAGGTTAACATTGGGGACTCACATTCTTAGTTGTTGCCTGTTGAATTTTTGAGATAATTTCTAGTTGCCTTGATATTCAAGGAGATGTATGTAAAGAATGCCCTATTTGAAGAGCTAATTGTATTCAGTTTCTTAGACTTTTTATTGTCCAGATCATTCCCATTGTATTTTAATTGTCACTGGTTTGGTTTTGGTTTTGGTTTTTTGAGACAAGTTCTGTGTAGCCCAGGCTGGCCTTGAACTGTTGATCCTCCAGCCTCAGCCTCCCAAGTGCTGGGACCAAGTTTGTGAACCACACCCACCTACTTGTCTCTATTTTTGGTGACTTAATCTGATTGTCTCTGACACTAATCCCTCCTGTGGAGGAAAGGGTCAGTTATTCAGTGGCAGAGTTGATGGATCCTTTGGAGGCCCCTATATATAAAGGCAGCAGGCACTACAGTGTAGCAGTTAATGCCCTGTATCTGGCAGCACGGCTTAGCATCTGCCAAGTTTTCAAATCTGGTTTTACAGGCATAGGATCACCATGATTTGTCTGCAACCAGCATATTGTGTGGTACTTCTTCAGATACTTCCTAATACCTCTGATATTGTACAATATCAAACTCATTTAAATGAGTTTTTGTTGTTTTTCTAAACTAAACAAAGATTCACTGACATATTGTAGAATCTTCATGACTGTTAATGATATAATTAGTGATAAATAATAGACCTGCTGATATGTTTACCTAGGTGTATCATATCAGTAAGTTATTGAATGATAGTCCCTTAGTTCTTCCTGTCCTACTGTATGTGTGTGTGTGTGTGTGTGTGTGTGTGTGTGGTGTCACTGAAAGGCAGTTCTAGCCCACTGACTATGTAGATTGCACTAGCAGTTTGTTCCTAGCTTCCTTTGCTTCACATTCATCTCTTAAGTGAGGAGGGTAATATTTTTTCATAGTAAAGCATTCAAACTGTAGATAGAGGTGGTATATGACACAGTTCAAACATTATTAAAAATAAGAATATTCATTCTAGGGAAAAACATTTAGCATCTGGCGATTGAATGATCTTCGTGATCTGACACGTTATGTGTCACTGTTCTTGTTTGGAGAAGTTCACAGAGAACTCTGGAAGACAGAGCAAGGCACTGTCGTAGGGCTGCTGAATGCCAACCCTATGAAGCCCAAGGATGGTTCAGAGGAGGTAAAAATCTGTGCCTATGATTTGCTTTATTGTCTGTCTTATCTTTTCTATTCTTTTTTTTTTTTCTTTCTTTCATTGTATTTAGTATAGCGTTTACAGGGTCTGACTACACAGATTGGACTTGTGATCCTCCTGTTTTCAGCCTCCCAAGCCCTGGGATTACAGGCATGCAGCACCATGCTCAGTTTCAGTCATTATCTTAGCTCACCCCAGGGGCAGGGCCAGCACAGCATGAGGGAGAGCAAACCCTAGGTCCCTACATCTGCTGAACTATCTGGCTGACCCTGATTGTCTTTCTAACTTAGCTGAGTTTTAACAAAAATTGTATTAGGCTACCTCCAGGCAGTAAGCCAAATTTCTATAGTAATGTCTCCATTAATCTTGTTTTTTATCTGTTCTTTATCCGCTAATACTTTCAAGTTCTGCCTACTCTAAAGTGTTTATAACAATGAACTTTATATTATACAAATTAGTTCTGAGATTTCTGGAGTGTTTTGAACTCTTATGCTCAAGTTTACTTAGATCTTTCTCAGATATCCATGGTAGCATCAGAAAGGGAATTTTGCTCCATTAGTTATTATACCTATGGTTACCATAAAAATCAAAAGTGAATTTTCATCTTCTCAAGCTTGTTAGAGTTGTAGTACTGCCCACTACTTCTCTAGTAAATTGCAGAGCTGATCTGACTGTGAATGGCAGTGGGAATCCCTGTACCCTGACCCAAGTAGAAGTTTTATTTGTACTGAGATTTCTTTTTTTTTTTTTTTTTGCGGAACCGGGAATTGAACTCGGGCCCTTGCGCTTGCCAGGGAAGCGCTTATTCCACTGAGCCATCTCCCTGGCCCCATCAAATTATAAGAGTGAGGAGGAGAAATTAATTTCATTCTTTGCTTTCACCAGAGAATGACAACAAGTCTTCATCTGTTGGTTAGGAATGTGTTTGGTTGCAAATAACAGAAAAACTCCATTGTGGTTTCTGTTTAACAATAAATAGTGGGATTTATTTTTCTTGAAAATTCCAGGTAGGCAGTGTAGTGATACAGCAGTAGCCCTATGACTCTCTCTGCCTTTCCCTCTTGACCACAAGTCCTGGAACGGAAAGCCCTGCACTGGACACTTAACCCAAGGGAGAGTACTCTCAGCACTTTGCTTAATTTACCCTACAATTCCTAGTTCTTTTGGTATTTTTTTTAGGGAAGGGTCTACAGGGTGTTCAGATCTTACTACTAAATCACACTTGTGATAGTCCTGTTTACAGCCTCCCAAATGCTGGGATTACAGGCCTGAGCCAGCATGCCCCAGCACGCCCAGTCTGAGTTGCCCTCACAGAATGCCTTGGGGGCTGGAACAGCAGGTGTGGGGATCAAACACCACCCCCACCCCCGCCCTTGCACCTGCTTGCAGGCACTTTTATCCACTGAGCTATTTGGCTGGCCCAAATTCCTAGATCTTAAAGGAAGCTTTGCACAAACCCAGCTGCACATGTGTGAGTCCATAAGACAGAAGCCTCACCCAAATGTATTTGCTCTCACTTCTTTGTAGTTGCAGGGCTCAAACACAATGTTGAAATATGCTAAAAGCCTTATTTTATCCTAAACTTTAACTGAACATATATAGCTTTTTAAAGTGCTGTTTTAAAAATCTCACTTCTTTGAGTTATGATTCATATACCATACAGTATGCCCTATTATGATATGTAGTAATTTGTAGTATAGACACAGAGTAATGCAACCATTCCTACTATATAATTTCAGCATACGTATTTTCATTACCTCCCAAGAGAAACCCAGGTCCCTTAGCAGCCATTTCCCAGCCCCTGGTCAGCACTAGTTTACTTTCTGTCTCCATGAATCTCTCCATTATGTATTTGGTATAAGGTCACATATAGGGACTTGATATTACGTGGAGACATAGAACAGGAATAAGCAGAAGTCTAGGGTCTGTGGTGAACTGATTCCTCAGGGCTCAGGAAAGCTGAATAAAGTCTTGCCTGCTCATCCCCATATGCATGTGGGAGAGTTCCCCAAGCATGCTGCTCTGGATCTCATAACCCGATTGCCACTGGATTTGCTGAGCTTAAGTGCTACAAAAAATCCTGTTGTGAGAGGGATGATGACAAAGTGCAGGTTAATTAGAACCTTCACTCCTTGTCTGGGGATATTGTATTTGGGACACATTCTGTCTGAGAATTGCAAGCAAGAAGCAGTAGAACTAGATTGGGCAAGGCCTTGCAAGGTCCATTCTCTTGAGTTCTAACCACTGGTCAGAAAGAAGTGGAGAGAAAGGGCTTGCAGTCTTTGTCCCTCACCAAGTTCCCTTCAGCTCTTGCTGAAATCTGATTGTCTAGAACTTAGTTACATGACATTGTTAGCTAGCAGAAAGCTAGGAAAACAGGAAGTAGGATCTGTTCTTTGAGACTGAGCATTTAGCAGCCCAGATAAAGTCAGGATTCTGATGGCTCAGAGGAAGGAAAAAGGGGTCCTGAGAAGACAACTGAATGTATCTTCTGCACTCTTAATCCTAAAACTGTTTTACAGAGCCCTGGCTTCAAATTCCTTTAGACCATTGAAGCCTTCTTAAATCTGTGCCAGCCATTCTTTTATCCACTGTTGCTAATAACAGGTCATGCTTTGGTCTACCTTTAACTCTTAGCCTCCTTCCTTCTGACAGGTGTGCCTATCCATCGATCATCCTCAGAAGATCTTAATCATGGGTGAAGCTCTTGACCTGGGAACCTGTAAGGCCAAGAAGAAGAATGGGGAGCCATGTACACAGACAGTTAATTTGGTTGGTTTCAATCCTGAGAGGATGGTCTCTGCTAAAAACGAGTTATTAGGGCTGGTGAGATGGCTCAGTGGTCTGGAGCACCTACTTAGAACAAGCTTAGCAAAGCA
>NDGN011364781.1:0-17906 GCA_002564285.1 Tympanoctomys barrerae | reverse complement strand
TAACCTAGAGACAAAGACACCAGCAGACTCTCATGCAAGGAAGGCAAAGAGCAAGAGCAAAGGTCCAGGCCCTTGAGCCTGAGTCATTCATGCAGGTAATATGTGGCTTCTTATACTCATGTACTTCTAATTTCATTGAGCATAGTATGATCTGGGCACTGGACTCAGTTTTGGAGATAGAAATAATGAAGGCAGTTGTGGCCTTCAATAGTTGGGGCCACCTGTTCTGTTGGTACTGCTGTTCTGCTGCGAACCTTGTGGAAGGTGTTGGGTGAGCCCCAGATGCCTGTAGGATGTAATTGTTTTTGTGATGAAAGTATAATTTAATAGGTAATTTTTTACCAAAGCTAAAGTGAATCTACTAAGAGGTATTATTCATCATGACAGTGTCAAGTGCAAAGTTTCTCCTTCTGAGAACCAAAGCTGTCAGCAGCAGCTGACCCTAGAAAGTCATGAGCCTTCCTGTCCCTGCAGACTCCAGCAAAACAGTACCTCCCATTGCAGTGGGGCCAGGTTCTAGAATTACTTTCAGTGCCTTCATTTGACATTACTTTTCCTTCGGATGTCTTTGCTTTTTTACTTTTATCAATATCAAGTAAGATCCTTTGTCTCAGTTTGTCCAGGACTGTCCTGGTTTGTGCCTTTTCTCCTGCCCAAAAGGTTCTGGGTTTGGATGATATATTATATGGTCACCCTATGAAGTCCCAAAAAGTTTCAGTCCTGTGTCAAGCATTCTCCGGAGTCCGAGGTATGATTTTGCCCTCAAGGAGATTAAAGTCTAGTTGGAAGAGAATATATTTGTGATATTACAGATGTTTATATCTCTCCAGAATTCAGGTGATGGGGTGAGGAGGTAGGGACTTGGGGAGATTAGGTTATAAGTGCAGAACTCCCATGGTTGGAAGTGAGAGCCTAGGAGCTGCTTTTACCCTTTCAGCCATAGGAGGGGACAGCAGGAGGCACTGTGTACGATCCAGGAAGCAGCACCTCCCCAGACACCAATCCTGGCAGCATCTTGATTTTAAAACTTCCTAGACTCTACAATCATGCAAAATCAATTTCTGTTGTTCAGAAGCTGTGCGATTTTTGTAATAGTCTAAATGGACTAAGACAGTAGATGCATACTACATTCTAAGTATGAATGCCATCAGACCATAAAGGGTTGGAAGGCTCCAAAGAGGTATCAGGAATGTTTCTTGCAGACAATGGGAAAAGACTTCTAAAGAGATGCTAGGTAGTTCATGCATCCTTGGAAGAGCCAAAGCTAGATCTTTGTTGTATTTTATAGAAACCATACTCAGACACACACAGGCGCTGCTGCTGTTAAGACATTACTCCTGTCCCACCAAAACCAGGCCTATGCCCTGTCTGCTTCCTCCTGCTTCCCAGTCAGGGTCTGACTGGTACCTGGGTCTTGTGTTTGCACCCTAGGGATGGAGAAGCTTGGGAAATTTTTCTTGGAATTCATATCGGTAAGGTAGAATTTACAAGGTAGGGAACTATCATTGTGGAGAGGATATTTAAACAGTTTCCATTATAGAAGGTTTTGTGGATGTGGTGAGATTAAAATTAAACTTTGAGAGTAAGAGGACTAGATCAGGTAAGTGAAGAAACAAGTTTTTCTCCCTGTGAAAGGAACATAATTCAAGTGGCAGAATGCACAGAAATGTATCTGACTTTTTGTGCCTCGAGAAGCAGTTATGGGAATTTGGAAACCAGAGGGAACTAATGTTGAGTATGAAAACTGGAGCTTCTGGGTTTTAAAGTGAAATATGGTTCATTCCTAATAGCTGTGCCACATGTATTAGTCTAAGTTAGCCTGTGCTGCAGCAGTAGATTAATCCTGAAATCTCAGGTTTATCATTGCAGCAATGTTATGTAGCAGGCACTTTAGAGTCGGGGATTGCTCAACAGTCACTCTGGGAGGGACCCAGGATGACCATCTGTCTTCTTGGCAAGGAAAAAGATATGCCGGACAAGCTGACTTTCCAAGGAAAAAATGAGAAGGTGTATTGGCAGTCAAGTGGCTATCTACCGTTCATCTTTTTCCTAGATTGGCCAGTCAGTTTTTTATAAAATAAGTGAGGTTTAGGGCGGGGAAGAGGAACAGTTTAAGAATTGAGAGCTGGCAAAGGAAAAGTGCTGAAGAGAAAAAGGTAGGCTTTTGCAGAGAACCATGCAGCACTCTTGTTCTCAGGCAGCCTGGCCCCTGGGTCTTGAACCCCACATCCTGGGGCCACTTTTTCTCCCTCATCCAGTCCTCCTCATATCTATCACTATCCCAAGCTCTGCTGGGCTTCTAAGTAAGGCACACAAACCATGAAGGAACTTGAAGTTGTTCTATGATTTCTCCAGTCCAGGTGAAACACCTGAGAGTGGAATTGCAGGATTTTCTAATATGCACAGCACCAACAGTAGGGTCATGTTCTGGCCCTGCACACTTGTGCTTGCTTGGGTTAGGCTTTGAACTTCTGCCAGTAGCATGTGGGTGAATTGGTTCCTTGTGTTTTTAACTTGTATCCCTCTAATTACAAATGAGACCAAGCATTTTTATTGACTTATTGGTTCCATGATGTATATTTTCATTTCTTCTTCAGTAAAAAATATATAAGTCTTTGGTTTATTTCTATTGGATTTCAACCTTCTTATGTTTAGACTTTCTCTCTTTTGATATACAGTATTTCTGCATCTTTAGGGGGTACACTATGGTAAATCAATGCATATATGCAATGTGTAAAAATCAAATCAGTTTAATAAGCATTTCTCTACTTCTACATCCTTCTTTCATGCTGGGAATTTTATGCTACTCTAGTCACTTTGAAATATATCAGATTATTTTAACTATTAATTACCCCCTGTGCTACAGAAAACAAAACCCAGTTCATCATCTGTCTGTGTTGTTGTCCCTTCTTTAATTTCTCTACCTTCTCTTTCCACTACATTCTAACCCCAGGTCATATTAGTTCCCACAAATGAGTGAGACCATATGCTATTTTCTGTGTCTGGTTTATTTCTTTTTTTTTTTTTTCTGGTTTATTTCATATTGGGTATACCATTCTTGTTTGGCAGATTTTCCTTTCAAGACTGAATATGTCATCCCATTTCTTCAGAGATATGCTATAATTTTAATGGGCATTCCCATATATATGTATTTACACTTTTGCTGTTTTTAGAAGTCTATCGTGTACTTTTGACATTTCGATGTATATATGCCTAGGTAAAGGTCTTTTTTGGTTGTTTCCACTTTCAGTCCTTTCAGCTTCTCTTGTGTGGATGTCTATATTTTTCTGAACATTGTGGAAGTTTTTAGGTATTTTACAATATAGGCTTTCAAGGCCTTTCCTCTCTTAGAATTTCTATAATGTAAATATTTGCTCAGTTAATGGTGCCCTCCAGTTATGTTTTATAGACTTTCTCTATTATTCTTTTCCTTCTGTCCTCATTTCTCCCTCTTACCTGACTAAATTAACTCAAAAGATCTGTCCATGAGTGCAAAGAATCCTTTGTTTATTCTAATCTGTTGTCAAAGACCTCAATTATACTTTTTGTTCCATAGATGAAAGTTTTTAATACCAAGGCTTCTGACTGGCTCCTTATTGTTTCTGTTTCTTCTGAATTTATCCCTTCTATTCTGGATTGGTTTTTGTTTTTTGGGGTTTTTTTCTCATTTCCTTATATTTTTACTGTTATTCCATTGCTGAGTTTCCTTAGGATTATTTTGAATTCTTTTTTTTCATAACTTAATAGATTTCCTTCAAATAGCAACGTATTTCTACATTACTACTGTGCTCCTTCCAATTTCTTTTTATCACATTTCAGTTCATTTTTCTTTTAACTTTACATTGGCATGTATATACATCTGTTATTAACAGTCTCAAATTTTGTAAAGAAAAGTCTGTAAGAAAAGAAAGTTTTCATTGTTTACAAAGAATATGAGATTTCCATTGGGTAGTTTCTTTCATTCTAGGTGAGTTCAAATGAGTTGCTCAATGTTGTGAGTTCTTTGGTTGTAAGAGTGCAGCAGTTTATGAAAATAGCTGTACAATGTTACAGTGGACCAATCTTCCAAATCCACAGAGCCAAGAACCAACGGCATTAGAGTTTGAGATACCAACTGCCATTGTCTCAGTAATAAAGAAGTAGCATAAACACAGATGACACCGAGGGCTGTGGCACCAGTGACTATGGTCCCAGAGCTCAGATCCCTGGGGATGAACATGGTAGATGCGTTGTCCTGTGACACCAACTACCACAGTGGGATGAATCTTCCTAAATTCCCATGGATGCACATAGGTGAGGCTCTGCCTATGGGATGCAAAGAAAATTTTCCCTTGGGCGTCTTTAGAGGGTGCCAGGATTTTTAACACTGGTTGCCACTTTCTCGGAGTTCTAGGAACTAGCTGAAACCTTCTCCAAGTTCCAAGGCCAGGCATGTGTGCTGCTTGGGCTTTTCCCACCAGTGCTGTAGTCCCAAATCTCTGTATAGCCTGGAAAGAAACCATCCCTAGTTTCTGCCAGATGCATACAACCAGGGCCAGGCTAATACATTGGTGGCCAGAATCCTAGAGCTGCAGGATGTAGATAGAACCTTCCCCAGAACCAGTGGAAGGAGACTCTAGTTATTACAGAGCAAGCATAGGTGGGAGTTGGGCCTTGGCTATGACAACCATTGATCCTGAAGCTGCAGGGCACTGAGAAGACTATTCCTCTATCCTGTAGGTGTCCCCAGGCCTTCTGGCTCAGAGGACCAGTTGCTAGCCCCTAAAATGTGATGGTGCCTCACAGTGACTGTTGCAACAGCTTAGCTGCTGGTGGTTAGGGGGTTCCCAGTATGGGTTCCTTCCTTGAGCAGTCATGCTCAGACCAGCCAGCTCTCAAGGTTGGGTTAAAGTGTGTGAGGACTATGGGATTCCACTGCCATTAGGACAGCGAAGCTGCTGCAGTTTGGCCTTTCTGCTTACCACTTTCCAGCAACGTGAATATGCTGCTGCCACCTCCACCCACCCCAACACATGCCCGCAGCTGGATTGGAATTGCCATGCACGATTTTCTTCTTCTTTTAAGGGTTACCTTCCTGACTGCATGCTGTTTAGTGTTCCCATCACTTCCTTGCTGATTTCTGGGTTTGCATTAGTGACTCCCCTCAAACTAGCTTTTTCTAGGTTGCCATAAATCTTCTCTCCGTCTGTTTATCATGGTTTTTCTGGTATAAAGTCATCTGTGAATGGAGTAAGCATCTTTCCTGGTTTTTGGCTTGTCTTAACTTCCCTTTGGTGCTCTTTAAAATTCCATGTATTTATGAAACTTAGGTATGTCCCTACCTACTGGGTTAGAAATGCTTTCTTCCCACATTCTAAAATGTTTCTGGTTTTGCTTTAACTAGGTAAGTACTTAATCCAGGTGGAGATGATTTTGAAGCATGGTGGGTAAGGATTAAATTTTAGTACTTTGTGTGATCTAATTAGGTGTTCTAGAAAATTGTACTGGAAGTCCATTTTTCCCACTAGTCTACTGTAGCTCTTCTGAGCCAAGTTTCCACATATGTAAGATAGTTTTAAGCCTCTACTTAACATCTTTTTGTGTTATGTGGGATTTTGATTTGTTGTGTGGCTTTTTTGTTTTTGTTTTTGTTTTTATTTTACCATGTAACAAATTATCTCACGATGTAGTTGTTCAAAACAATGAGCGTCCTGCCA
Organism: Tympanoctomys barrerae; assembly: GCA_002564285.1. Taxonomy (NCBI): domain Eukaryota; kingdom Metazoa; phylum Chordata; class Mammalia; order Rodentia; family Octodontidae; genus Tympanoctomys; species Tympanoctomys barrerae. The sequence goes on along the minus strand of NDGN011364781.1, from coordinate 12,210 downwards.
TGTGAGCCCTGCCTCCAGAGTGCACTGAGAAGGCAACTGAGACTGCGCGTGGTGGCACGCCTGTAACCCCAGCTCTTGGGAGGCTGTAACCAGGTGGATCACTAGGAGTCTGATCTAGTAGTGAGACCCTGAACACCCTGTAGACCCTTCCCTACAATACAAAACAGTGAGCATCACCACAGTTTCTGTGGGTCAGAATCCAGGTGCACTCACATAGGTGTGACTGCCAGTCTCTCTCAGCCAGCTGCTGCCAGGGAGGCAGTGTCACCTGAAGCCTCTGCCCAGGAGGGCCTACTCCTAAACTCGCTCCTGGAATTGCAACAGGAAGGCTTCAGTCCTTGTTGTGTTCAGTCAAACCTCCCTCAGACCTTGTCATTTGGGTGTCTGCCCACAGCACCTCTCAGTGGAGTAGCCGGCTGCCCTCAGAGCCAGCAAACAGGCTGAAGATGAAAGCTAGGGTGTTGTGGAACATAACTTCAGAAGTAGCATCCCATCATTTTTGTCAGATATAATGAGAAGCACATCTGTAGGTTCAGCACATAGTCAAAAGGAAGGTAATACCCAAGGGTCTGAATACAGGAAGTCAAGGACCATATTTGAGCTGGCCTTCCATGCTTTTAGTATTAATCTTTTCCCAGTTATGTTAAGTGACTTTTAACAGGACTAGTATTTTTTACTTTTATTACATACTATAGTACCAAATCAAAATAAGAAGAATGGGCGTTATTAGAAGAACATACAGTGGGACTTTGGAAGTGATAAAAAAATAGGTAGAAATGTGAACTTTCTTCCAGTGGTTGAGTGTGCTGTAATTATAGCAGTATAGTTTAGTGTAAGTTTTCTTAACTAGCCTATCAGCATTTTCCAAGCTGAGTATCAATCATGGCGCTCTGAAGGAAGTATTTTACATGTTAGCTCATCACGTAGGAGACCGTGAATCAGACAAAACATCTCCTTTAGTCATTTTGTATAGGTCATGGAGCTCAGTCATGGTAAAACTGTATTTCTAGTATCATTGAAAATGATGCTTAGACCTTATGAGAGGGTGACATAATAGGGAACATCACCCATGGCTTTTCATTTAAAACATAAGCCATGCATCTGCCAACACATACTCCCAGTTACCTGCTTGGAAGGAAACTCTTAGGAGTCATTATTCTGAGTTGAACTGATTACCTAAACATTAAATTCAGTACGCCCAATTGTTATGTTTATCAATATCCTCATTTACCACTTCCTGTGTGCACTCCAATGGAATGAGAATAGTTTCAATTGTGGGTTAAGAGATTATTGAAAAAACTTCATCAGTAAAACATCTTAACCCAGTTCCCGTTTCTTGTTTTAGTTTGCTACACCTGTGGAGTAGCTTTCATTTGTTCAGCTGTTTGACTTCAGGTGCCTGTCGCTGTTGTGCACACTGATTGCAGGTCGCATCCATCCAGGCTGCCTGTTGCCTCCTGCTCTCTGCCAGGCCCGCTTCGTGTGTGCCCATCTGTGGCTCATGTCTCAGGAAAAAGAGCCTCATGTGACACATTCTAGAGCAGTGTCTAAGCTTTAACCCCTCACATAATTTCCTTAAGGGTAGCTATTAGAGAACTTCCTCTGTATGGCTTCTCTATGGAGAAAAATTAGCACTGAAGGAGAAATAAAAATAAATGTGTTTGTATCTCAGATGCCAGGCCTCTGATGATATACACCCACTTTTAACATACACCCACTTTTGTGGCTGTAGATCCAGAGATGTTTTATATAAATAAATAATACACACTGTTGTCAAAGATCTTTACTCTGTATAATTCATTTTAGATCTGGATCTTCTACCCTATACCCTTCCTTATTTAGCTAAATGTATGAGTCCAAAAATTAGAAAAGTATAAGTGCATTTGAAAGGGATTTTGGTACTAACTTGAGGAAGGATTAAGAACATTGCAGATGAAGTCATTCAGCTAGAGACAAACAGCTAAGTGTTGAGAGGCATAGAAGGACTCATGATGTGGTGGTTTGTATTAGTGATGCTTATGTTAGATGTTTTCTTAAGTTTATATTTCAGGGATGAAAATGCAGTTATGATGGACATGGCTTTCTGATAGTACTGCACTGAGTAATGCGTGTTGTAAGAATGTTTTCATGCAGGGTTTGATTCCTGGGACTGAGTGCTGTGCCACTCCTACCCCCAGGGCGCTGAGCCCACAACAGAGTCCAGGCATGATGGCTCACACCTGTAATCCCAGTGCTAGGGAGGCTGAAAACAGGAGTATCACTAGGAGTCCAAGCTGTGTAGTGAGACCCTGTACCAAATACATTTTTAAGAAAACAATGTTTCCATGCTGTGGTCCTAGCCTTGGTTTCAGGAGGTTTTCTGCAGAGCCTGTATGTTAAGGGTGTGCTATAAAGCTGTGTTTATTGTGAGGGAGGTCTGAGCCATCAGTTTTTTCTTTACCTTGTTACTTTGTGCCCTTCAAGCTCTTCACAGTGCCTCTGAGTGAGCCATGAGATGTTTTGAATCCATCAACTCAAGTTTTGGAGCTTATGAGTTGTTTTCATATCTCTTGAATCAAATGCAATACAGTTGTATAGATCTTTGTTACACAGAAAATAATAACTGGGTGGTGGGAAGATGCCAAGGTTTGGCTTTTGATATGATTATCTTTCTTTCATTTGGCGCCATTCACGTCTGAGGGTTGGGGTCCTGCAAGATGGATCACCAAGGCCACGCAGGGCACATCAGAGCTATTCCTTTGGTGGATGTCAAAGCAAAATTATTCCAAATATAATATGAAATTCATTTGATCATACAGCAGATAGTTCAGTAATTTATAGTCCGCCTTATTAGCAAAGCCTTCTGTTTACTTTGCTATCACCAAAATAAGATTAAAAACTCATCCAGGATATTAAGATTAGAGTGGTTTTTGTGTATATCTTCCAGCTTAAAATTTTAATGACTTGACAGCAGTTACACACACTCACAGTAAGGGAAGAACTTATGAATAATGTCTGATGTCAAACCACTCCTTCCTAAAAATGCTGACAGTGTGCTCTCATCGTGTAACTGTGTGACAGAGGTTGTAAGAAGTAGATATTCTTCCAAAATAAATGAAAAGGCCTAATTAATCCCAACTTCAATTTGTTGGTCATATCACATTCCAGTGTGCCTATAATGCTGATAGGCTATGCATGTAATATTGTTTTTTTAACATAGATGTCAAGAATTAGAGAATACTTCCTGAGTTTAGTCCCCAGTACAAAAAAAAAAAAAAAAAAAGAATTAGTGAATACTAACATCTTTACTTGAAGATAATCTCAGGTGGTGTTAAATGCTCCTGTGGCTGGGAGAATAGCGGAGAAGGAGAGCTTGTCACCCTTCATCCCCTGAATGTCCTGGTATCTGGTAATGATATGAAGCACAGGGATAGGGATGTCTGTCAACCAAGGGAGCTGACAACTAGCATGTATTTGCAGGGCCCTGGCAACCCCTGTAGGTGCAAGGGACAGAAGAATGCATTTAGAAGCTGCACTGCAAGATGGGCAGACAGGTGGCAACTGTCTTACAGGGATGTCTTTTATTTGAGCAGAACCAGACCAACTGTTCCTCATTAAAACACATTTTGCAGCGTGTTCTAATATGTGCATGCATGTGGGTGTGTTCTGAGAAAACACAGGAATGTGCTACCTGCAGGTCATGTTTACAGTCTCCTCGTGGCTCAGAACTGCAAGACAGGCAGTGAGAAATGGCCTGGCTTTTCGCCTTTTGCAGGAAAATAAGAAATAACATCATTGCCTGCACAAGCTACAGTGGCAAGGAGGGTGTGTGTAGCACATTCAGTGGAAAGCTGTATCCTGAGGGTCATTTTAATAATCATGCAGGGCCTGGTTTTTCTCATTTACTTGTGTTAGATTATAAATGTAGCTCTGATGTATTGCTCTAGCGTGTGCCTAGTATGACTAAAGCCAAATCCCTCATCTGCTTGACTGTTCATGCCTACAGCCTGTTGATTTGGGTGATATCAACTCCTTCCTTGGTAGCTTGGAGGGTTGGAGGAGAGAATGCATGGAAAGCACTTCAGGCTTTTCTTGGCACAGTAAGAAACAGCACTTTCCTACTTAGTATTTTTACAATAGAACCCGTCTTCTGCCTTCTTGCTGGATCCTGGAGCTTTGTGTTCTGCAGCCATCTGTCATACTATACTTTATCTGCATGTTTACTGAGAGGTAGGAATCTCTGGAGAGGTCTTCTAGTGGCAGATTTCCTTCCATTGGAACCCCAAGCCTATCCAGCTCCCTAGAAAAGGATACTTGCAAGTAAATGAAAATTCAGATGTGGAATGCAAAGGAACAAGTAGAAATACAAGCATCCGTCAGGAAACTAACTCAGGTGCACTTTCCTTCAGGGCTCAGCAAGGCCTGTTAGCTCAGCACAAGGAAAAGGATCAACAGAGGCTGAGTCCCGCACTCCCCTTATCTTCCACCTCCAGGAAGCCTCCTGGCCTGCCAGCCACCCTGCCTGGTGGTGCCCTGCACCCCTTTCCAGAGCTGTGCACCTCCATTGGAGCACACACTCCTGTGCAGCCAATTCAGCTCTTCCTGAGTGAGCACCTTCCTGATGGGATGAGAGCTAGGGATTACAGATGCCGTGAATGTAGGCACTGAAATCTCTTCCCCGTAATGTCCACGTCTCAGTCCCTGTAACTTCTGAACATGTTACTTAACTTGGCAACTTTGCTGATGTGCTTAAGTTAGGGATTTTGAGATGGAAAGATTATCCAGGATCATTCTGGTGGGTCCAGTGTGAACCACAAGGCTCCTGTCTATATTCACGGCGTGGAGATAGAGGAAAAGCCACATGCCAGTGGATGCAGGAATCTTTTAGGACAAGAAGGGTCAAGGACGCATGTTCTCATGCAGAGCCTCCAGAAGGAGTGCAGACCTACCAACACCTCAGTCTTAGGCCTTCAACTGACTAGAAGTATAAATACAAATTTGGTTTTTAAAAAAGGTTTTGCTTTGTGCTGCTGGAGATTGAATCTAAGGCCTTTGCACTGAGCTATATCCCCAAACCATGCCTCTCCATTTGCTTACTTAATTTGAGACAGGGTCTTGTTCATGGCCCAGGCTGAATTTGAACTTGGGATCCTTCTACCTCACCCTTCGAAAGTGCCGGAATTAGCTGTGTGTGCTAAGATGCCTGGCTTAAATTTGTACTGTTTAGTACACTGAGTCTGATATACTTTAAGTACCATTAGAAAATGTAGTATATTTCTAAGTTGACTAATGGTCAACTTCTTAAACCTACATGAACTGAACTAGTGTGGTGCTAGGTGTGGGAGGCCCAGCTGAGGATTGTTGCCAGCAGCATAAAGGCAGAACAGGAGAAGCTGCCAAAATTCTGTTAGAGATGCTGTGTGGAGAAGCTGTTGGAAGCTGCTAGTTCTCTCGGGCAGTTCTGCTGGAGGACCTTGTCATGCTGGCTTTCCAAATGAACTTTGGAGGAGCTGTGGTCCTTATCTTGAGCATCGCTTCCTGGCTCTGGAGGGGAAGATGGAACCTCATGGAGAAGCTTGTTGCATTGGCTTTCCTGGTAGGAGCTCAGCTTTCCTCATCACCGGAGGAGCTCAGGACTTCACTGTTGCTGAGGATGGCTGTGGTACTTTCGGAGGGAGCTCTGGTGCCTGTCTTGAGCGTTGCTTCCTATCTCCAGTTCAGATCCCTCTGCCTGATAGCACTGATCCTTCATCCCACTGGCATAGACTTTCTGGCTTCCACCACTGACCTTTTGCCCTTTCCAGCACAGATCTGGGAAGTCGAAGTAGACCTGCTTGAGACTTCGTTGTGGGCTCTAGGCCTCCCATTGGACCTAAGGGAGGCATTATTATGAGTTCTAGGTTTTCATCTGGTCTCATGCAGGATATTAGAATCCAGGCCCTTAGATGAACTCTTTAGTATTTAGTGTGTAGATAGATTTCCTGAGCTTGTTATATATGATTCTTGGGTGATTCATTATAAAATATTTTAAAATGTATCCTGGTACTATATTGTTCATCTTGCAAAAACCCCAAACCATGATTGAAAACTATACAGTATAATCTACTGCTTTTCCATTGGTGAGCTTTCTCCATCCCCGTTACCCTATTGTATATTTCGGCTATGTCATACTGATGAGGTGTGACTATCCCCTTGACCTGGCAATCTAATAAGTACAGCAGGTAAATAGCATTTCACAGGGAAATGTGAACACACCATACTAACCCTCACGCAGTGGTCACTAGGCCCTGGAAAGCCCTGGAGAGCAAGGCTGGCACAGCCTGGAAGGAGCAACAGGCCCATGCACAGAACACCCGGCCTGTGCTATGAGGACTTCCCAGAGTAGGTCCTGAGGAGACAGTAATATGGTTTTAGTTAGAGGTTTCCAGAGGGCTCACTGCACAGTCCCTCACACTCACTAAACCATGGGGTGGGTGGCACCTTCTGCATAGCTCAGGGAGTTTCCTCCACATAGATAAGTGCCTTTATAATAGTGGAGGATGCCAGACCCGACACCTCATCTTGGTAATGGCGATCAGTACTGTGGGAGGCTGGGGCCCCCCTCTGATTTCTAAGCCATATTCCCTATAAGCCTTCTGTATTCCAGGTATTCAGTCAGAGTTCCAAGCATATTGTTTCTGCTTTAGCAACACATAACTGGTACTCCTATGTCACAGCAGTCACTAGGCTTACACAGTTTGTGCTATCTGGCCAAGATCACCTGATTGCCTGAACTCAGTTTTTGGTCTGTCTGAATTCCAAACCTGTACTCCCATTACACTGGTGCTGGCTAATGCTATGTGTAAGCAACAGAAATATTGTGGGTAGGGTAATCATATTTGAGCAACAAATAGTGATTTTTGTAATTTTACAAGAATACCCAAGGCCATTTGCTTATTCCGTTAGTACCATAAATTGCCATGGAATCCACTGAGTTTTAAGCATTCAGAATACTTTATACATTTCACCATTATCAATGCTATGATGCAAAGAGCTACCAGTTTCTGATTTTAGAAGTGAGGCAATGGAGGCCAAGTAAGAATAAAAAGATTTGCCTGAGAATCCTCAGCTGGAGCTGGGATATCCCTTGCCACGCACTTCACAGTGTCTAAAACCCATCCCATTTGTGTCTCATGGCATGAAATGACTCAGCTTAAAGATGTCTGTTTCCTGTTCCCATCAGTATATACGTAACTGCTACAGGAGAAGAAGACAGACAGAACGTTGCTACCATCCCAACTGCCTTTACCATGTGTGTGGCTGTAGAGCCTGGGATTGAACCCAGGGCCTTCCTCATGCTAAACAGGCACTGTGCTGCCTGGCCATACCTTCAGCCCCCAACTGCCTCTGTCTTTAACTGGCCAAATGATAAGCCTTAAAAGTTTCTGAACTGAACGGTTTTCTTGATATACATATATTTCCTGCTTTAAAAGGATTTGATAGGCTATACCAGTAGTAGTGAACCAGTGGCATCTGTGCTATAAGCAGGCTGTTTGTATCATTGAAAACTCTAAAGGGTTTGCCATTACTGAGCTATATACTAGAGATTATTGGAGTTCCTGGAGGGGTTGGTTTGTTTTTGAGATATAGTCTCACTGTGTAGCCCAGGTTGGCCTTGAACTTACAGCAGCCCTCCTGCCTTAGCCTCCGCAGTGCTGGGATTAAAGACATGCACCACCATACCTATCTTAGAGAATGTTTAAGAGTAAGTAAGTAGGTTTGGAATTAGATTGAAGAGTGAGATTTGTAAGACAGGAGAAGCCCATGTTAAGGCAGGCTATCAGGGTGTCCACTAGAATTGGCAATGTATCCTGTAGTCTGTTAAATAAATACAAGCATAGTTTAGATTGAACTATTGAAACAAGACTGCCTTGTTTCAAATTTCTGTTTTGAATAATGTGTTTAAAACTTTGTCTCAGTAACCTATTGATAGTGCTTAAAAGGTCTAGGGAAGCTTTGAGGCTTTTTATTTTCTGGGACTATTGGCCATAGCAAGTCTTTCTTTAAAGTCAGTTATGAGAATTGCTCTGTATGTGTTATCTAGGTNGACTTTATCTTTCTTTTAGCTATATATGTTCATCTGCAAGCATTTTTTTATTGTATCATAGAAATGTTATATTCCATTCACAAACTTTACTTCTCCCTGTATGGAACTCTGCTGTGGTCAACATTTCCATGTTTGAGTGCCTGGGCCTGTATGAAAGACCAAGTATTTCCTGAATTTCTAAATTACTTTTCTTTGGTGTCATAGTGGTAGTAGCAATTGAAATGTACAAAGCTAGCTGGCTACTTACTACTGTCATCTGAAAAACCTATTTAAAAACAGTATCATCAAACTCATCGTGTTGGTTTGGGAAAGGGTGAAAATAATAAAACAGCACAGTGTGACAGATGAGCTACACTTCCTTCACGTGTGTTACCACATTCCCACCCTGCTCTTCGGGAGGGGCAGGGCAGTGGGCTTCTGTGGCAGCATGAAGCTCACTCTTGCTTTCCACCTGAGTGTGCGATGTGGATTTGTCCACAAGGAACAGAGGGAGGCTCCTCACTGAAATACCATTGGTGAGTCAGTTATGTTCAAATGTGCTAAGTGTTTGAATGTTGGAGAGAGAATAAAAGGTGATCCCCAAAAAGAGAATGGCCACGTTGAATGCAACTAGAGATAAGCTGTTCTGGTAGGTTAACAGGTGACTGTATTATGAACAGAATTGTATTATCAATGTGTTGGAAGAAAGAGAGGAAGAGGTTTTAGACTGTCACCAAAAGTCAAAGGAGTTTTTGTTGTTGTTGTTGTTTTAAGCCAAAAACACAGGTGTTACTACCTGGACCACAGCTTTGTGGGGCCGAATGTAGGTGTGTAAACCCAGTCAACTTGGGAATGCTGTAAGACTTAGCCAGCCTTGACAGATCAGTCGGATGGCTGGCCAGCCACCCCAAGTTACATTGTAGCTTCTTGACTGGGAGGCACCAGGCCAAGGTCAAGCACTCTGAACTGGGGCTGAATTTTGCCTAGCCACAGTGTACCAGGAGCTGTGCTTTTCCTTTCTGCTGTGCTGGGCAGTGTCATCTGGGAACAGGACCTCAGCTAGAGCCCAGCAGAGTTGCTCTTGAACCTCCTTAGCTGTGCGCCATGGGGTGGGGCAGGGCGTGACCAGGGCTTCTCTGCTCGACCTTCAGCTGTCCTGCCTGCCTGGCAGTGAGCGCATGCAGATGCATCTGAAGCCAGGTGCAGATGCTCTCAGTCCCCCCAGGAGTGTGCACTTGGGTGGGGAGATGCAGCCTAGCTTTGCTCCATCCCCCTCATCACTGTATTACAGCCGTGGGCAGGGTAACAGTGGGGACACCAGCATCTCCTCATTGTGCCCAGCAGCCTGAGCCTCACGCAGCTGCCATATGTGTTCTTGGCTGCCTCGAAGGCAGCACCTACCTGGCAGCAGATCCTCAGCCAGAGCAGGGCAGAGCTCCACGCAAGATGGCTGCTCAGGGCTCCTGTGACACTTTGTACCTGGGGCTTGTGAGGAGCTCGCGCACCCTCCATCATTCCAGCAAAAAGGCTTTCTTTCCCACAGTTGCCATGTATGTGCAAGTACTGCTTTTGAGACTATGTTTAATCAAAGTGGAAACTTGCCAAGATGTTGCCAGCTCCCCAGTTTTGCACAGAAAGCTGTCCTCCTGCCATGCCCTGTCTTCTAGAGGCTGGTGTGCGTCTCGCTGCCCCACTGACCCGCTGTGGCTGGGGTCTGCGGTGGCAGAAAGGTCAAGCTGTGTGGCTGAGAGTACAGGGAGAATGGCAGCACGTCGCCCAGAAGCCTGAGGAGTGCAGAAGTAAATATCAGTGGGACTATGTCATTGGGGCTGAGATTTATCCTGGTAGCCAACAGCTTGATTAATTTTATAATTAGTCTCCCACAGTCAAAGCAAGAATGTTTCCACAGCTACCACCCATAAATGTTAGGCAGTAGAATTGGGCTGTAAACACTATTTCATATCCCCAACTCCTATTCTTTGTATTTCTCATTACCCCACCATTAGAATTAAAATCCTGTTGATTCTGCATTANAAAAAAAAAAAGAAAAGAAAAAACTTGTTCTTTCCTCCCCTTGCCATCATCCTAATACAGATCTTCATTATCCCCCATATATCTCATCACCTCCTCAGTTGCCAGGTCCCAGCACAGGTCCCAGCCCTCTTCCCTACTGCCCTCAGCCCGCCCTCACAGTCCTGCTTAAACTCCATTCAGGGCACAAGACACTGCTCCCTGCAGAAGCTAGAGGTGTGCCATGCATTGTTAGAGCACTTGAAGAACAGGCAGAGCAAAAGGGTGGTTCGAGGACATTTTGTACTTCTCTAGGTTTCTCCTCGCATGAGCAGGCTCTGTGCTGCACTGCCCCCGTGGTCTCTCCCTCTCTCTGCTGCATGTGCCTTTCTCCAGTGTTTCTCTTCTGTCCTTCCCTGCTGCGTTAGCCAGCTCTCCATCACCAGGCACAGTACATGACACCCATACATTAAGGGGAGAGCCTTCACTTAGCTGGTGATAGAAAAAGATTTAGCCCATAGTTAACGGCTCCAAGGCAGAAACCTCGTGGTGGGTGCACATCGCGGAGCAGCTGCTTAGTGCGTGGTGATGCAAAGTGAAGGAGGTGGGCAGTGCCAGAGAGAAGGAGTAGGACATCAGGCCTAGTGACCAAGGTCATCCTTCACGAGCACCCAGACTCACTGGACATGGGCTCTGCCAAGCCAGTCAGGTGGACACAGTGGAGCTTCACCAGCACACCCACCCTCTCCTGCATCTCTCAAAGTGTCAGGCCAGCAGGGCGTCCATCCCACACTGGGTGGGAGGTCGCTGACCTAAAGGGTATGCGTAAGCTGAGTCTCCTATAACAGAGCCAGCAGATGCTCTAAAACACCAGTGCCAGCCTGAGAGCAGCCGGCTGTTCCTCTCCCCACTAAGGAGCCCTGAACAGAGAGCACCTAAAAAGGCCGAGGTGCTCTCTCCACGCTGGGCTTTCCACCTCCTCCATGTTGGGCACACAGAAAATGGCACTACTTGTATGACACAGCAAGGCAATCAGTGGGAACTGTGCGGGGAGTCTGGTGACTCACCCTCCCGCAGCAGCTGGGAATTCTGTCCTAAAGGGGTGTGTTTGCCGAATAAAGTGGCTCCTTGGTTTTTTTGGTTTAGTGATTATTCTGTTGCTGAACAGATAGAATTGTATTCCTAAAAGTGAGATGTTTGTGAGCTGACTCTGCCCTACATGAATTTTGCCAGATTCTCCATAAACACTGTTTATCTCTGCTGTACTCATATGTGCTCTGAAAAGTCATGAGCTTGTTGTGACCCTTCTGAAATGGAGCTAAAATGCACCCCATCTTGGGGCAGCCTGAGCCAGGCTCTGTGTTTCAGCATGTAGGAGTAAGGGATTGGGGACACCTTTCAGGAGCCCATGTTTCACTGCTGCCACAGCAGGGCTCTCTCTGAATGACAGTCACATTTAACTCTGTTTCTCTCTTTGTAGGAATTCAGAAATATGCTGGGGACTCACCGGAGTCTGGCATTGCACTCCCCCGCTGCGACTCGCCGTCACTCAGGGTGTTCCCCGGTGGAGCTGTGGATGCAAGGGCTGCATAGAGACTGCGCGTGGAGGGTGGCCGCAGGCCTGGCTCTTGTTGCTCTTCTTTTTGCCGTTTTTGCCAGGGTCTATAATTAGAACACCGTGAAATGAAGCATCTGTGAAGAATACATTTCTAATTAAAACCTTCAGTGAACAGGAAAGTGACCGCGTCCATTCTGGTAGGGCGGCAGTGTGTACTTGCTGAGCTGCCTCCTCTTCTGCCCACTCGTGGTGAGGCTTCCCCTGTCTCACACAGCGTTGAGCACATGGACTGCCTGACTACAGCTGAATTGCAGCTGACATACCATATCTTTCAAGTTAAATTCCTGTGAGCTTATTTTTAGCAAGCAATACAAATGGTCACATTTTTTAAGTTTCCAATCTTCAGGTGCATACCTAACTGTACAGTGGTACTGGTTATCTTTTCCTTATGTGGAAGAATTCTTGATCCTTCGTAAATATTTTAAGGCATATCTTCTTCATGCTTTGTTTGGCGTTCCAAGTGCTACAAACACCTTCTTCACAGCAGATGTGTTCTTGTGAAGTTTACACAGAAGCCTGTGTCTGGAGCCCGAATCCT
>NDGN011364748.1:0-16549 GCA_002564285.1 Tympanoctomys barrerae | reverse complement strand
CTTCTTCTTCTTCTTCTTCTTCTTCTTCTTCTTCTTCTTCTTCTTCTTCTTTCTTCTTCTGTACAGGGTCTTACTACACAGGTTGGACTCATGCTGGTTTTCCTGTTTTCAGCCTCCCCGGCACTGGCATTACAGATGTTCACCACCATGTTAGGTCTTGCTGGTCCTCTCAGTGTGTCCAGGGGCAGGGCTGGTGAGGTATGTTGTGCCAGGGATCAAAACCCAGTCCCTGTACTTGCCTAAGCAGGTGTGTGATCTGCTGAGTTATCTCATTGGCCTGAAAAGACTTTTTGAATCAGATATATTGAAGGAATATCAGTCCATCTGAGATACATATTTCTTCCTAGTCCACAAATCTAGGATTTATGAGTTGTCAGTGCTCCTCCACTATACTGTACCTAATCCTTATACTCTGCTCAGTTTGCTTGTTCCTACACAAACTTAGTACACTGTATTAGACATAAAAGTAAAATAAAGCATGCTTTAAAAATTCTCCTTATGAGAGATCTCTGCTAATTGGCTCACAAAGAATTTCTGACTAGTCTTTTTAAAAACTTATTTTTTAATAATTAATTATTTGATACAGGGTCTTGTTATGAAGTTCAGACTCATAGTGGCACTCCTGTCTCAGCCTCCTCAGCACTGTGATTACAGATATCCACCACCACACTTGGTTTCAGGGCTGGCACGGCATGCAGCACTGGAGATCAAACTCAGGTCCTTGCCCTTGCCAGGCAGTCACTTAGATTGCTGAGCTATCTCCCATCCCCTGACTAGTCTTTTATGATTATAAACTTAAAATGCTACTATAATCTAATTTGGCCAAAAATATATTTTAGTGCACTGTGATTTTACAAAAGTGTTTGTTTGTATATTCTGTGTATTTGTTTATGTGTTTGTATGTCATTCCTTAAATAGTTATTCCTCTTTTTGTTTGAGCTTTGGGACATAGATTTACTTAAAGGCATGCTTTCTCCTGAATTACCAGCTTGTCTAAGTGATATAAAAATTGGTTTGATATTTGTCATTGCTAATATCATACTGTATTAAATGTATTCATGCCTTACAAATGTATAGTATTATACAATATAAAACTAATAATGTTTTTTTTCAGATTTAGAAATATAACCTTCTCTTATGCTCTAGATATTTATAATAAAAAGTTTATGCCATACTAATGTGAGGTCATCGCTCAAATGATAGTTTTGTAACAAAACTGGTATGATATGTATATTGCACATGTGCCAAGACATTCAGAGTTGCTCAGCCAAAACGGAGACTGCATCACGACTGTTATGCTTCACTGCTATGCATAACTACTGATGTCAAATTTTCTCTGGAAAAATTATATAACTATTGTCTGTTAACATTCTACAAGGACTAAACTACTGGAACATTCATGGTTGGTAAAAAATGACAGTTCTCTGGCTACACATTATATTTTAAAGTGCTTAATACTCAGATAAAAATTTTAATAATTAATTGTATTGTTCATACTACTACATAATATCATTAGCCTTCTTTTCTAGATGTTCAGCAACTGAGATTTAGAGCCCAAAAATTAGAAAAATAGATGAGCTAAGAGAATACTTGGACTTAGAGAGGCATAATTTGGTTCCAAAGTATACCCTTAAACTAACTGACCTTAATACATAGTAAGGAATTAATTACAGGTCTCATTTCAACATGGTCTTTTACATCCAACAGAAAAACATAGCCACAAATTATCAAAAGCTCCAAAAATGTACTCAGCATCCTGATAAAAACCCTGCAGAGTTTCTTTGTCACCTCATTGGTGCCTTAACTAAGTAAGCTAATGATGACCCTATGTAATCTGAGGGTATGACCTTTGTTAACTTCTTTTTCATTTCCCAATGTGAATCTGACATCCATGCCAAGCTGAAAAAGACAGATCTTGACCCTCATATCCCCTTAACCTGGCTTTTCTGTCTTCAATAATAGAGACAAAAATTAACTACACAAAAGTGCCAGATTTTGACTGTAGCACTAGGGGCTCCCATCAAAGTGGAAACTCAGCAAGGTGATGCTAATCTTAAACAAAGTGGTGCTTCCCAAGTGTCTCCTGGACCATATTTTAAGCACAGCAAAGACACTAGCACAGCCTGCCCTAACCCCTGACCACCACCAGGACCTGGTTGCTTCATCTGCAAAGTCCAGTGTCCTGTCCTCCAGATAGTGGGTAATTCATCTAATTCATTATCTTCACAGGACAGCTCATGCAGGCAGGTCCATCAATAGCTTACCTGCTTAGTCTTGCCACTAAAGAGGAACAATGGGGCTCATGGTTCATGGGCCCCATTGAGGTATCTCTGCCAGAGCCCTGGATTTTACTGGACATTTCAGATAGGACACTTTTTCTTGACATGAGTGCCACAGATGGCGTTCTTCCTAAATTTTCAGGGCTCCGTATTAGATCTGTAGACAATAGCGGGAGTGGATGGATGATCTCCATGACCCCTTCAGAGAGGGCCCATTCCCTGCTGACTCCATACATTGTTCTTCACTCATAATTTCCTTATGATCTCAATCTTCCACACATCTCTAATGGAGAGAGATCTCCTCTAAAAGTTCATTTCTCTTTTACCTTCTCTATTCCCACAGGGCTTGTCCTACATATCCAACCTCAATGCACCACCAGCTCCTCCCTCCCTCTTCATCTTCCCGCTTCCTGTGTCGACCACATACTGTGGGGCACTTCTAGTCTCTACTTGTACTGTCTATGCTATCCAGGTGTTAGTTTGCCTCAGTGATCTCTCTGCCTTCTCCTGTGCTCCCCAATATCCAATAACCCTAAAAACACCAATAAAGACTCAATTGTACTCAGACCTAATGATTCCTATTGTTTAGTTAAAGATTGACAATGTGGTTATACCTATTCTGGCACACAGTTCATAGATAGTAGCTCAACAGACACTCAAAAAAGGGAAAGATATGCTATGGTCAGTAGATCTAGAGTAATAGAAACAAATGGCTTTTTAAAGGCCCACTTCACCAAATATCTTCGAGCTGCACCTGCCTTGGCCTTAGCCTCTTCCCTTAGCTCTAACTAGACTCAGGATACTTCCTACAGCACCTACTACCCTAAGCCCATTTGAGTTCATATTCGCTAGAACACAAATATCAGGAACTAGGAAATCAATACTTTTCCCCTTGCTCATGATCATGGTGGAATGACTCTTCCCTGTTGCCATGGATCGTGGTCCCCCTTCCTGCTTACCTTTTTGGGAACTTTAATCATAATAATGCCATGAAATCTTGTAACACCCTGCCTTTTTAAATGTTTTTTCATTCTCTGATGCAAACCTTCACTAATGAAAAACTTCTTTTCCTTGCTAAAACACCTGGCACTAGCTGTACATGGACATGAACTGTTATCCTGTCAATTCCTCCACCCCCCAAAACGATGCAACCATTCAAGAGGAAGCAGTCTAAGAGAGTCATTGCCCCTTCATAACTACTGAAAGTTGGGAGGATAATTTCCAACCTGAGTACAAGCTGCTAATTTATTATGGTCCTGATTCAACATGGCTGAATCCCCAAAACAACAGCTTATTCTCCCAATGACCACTTCCTCCTCTTCCCTCACTCCAGTTGTAGATACACTTCCTTTTACTTTATCCACACACACACAAGGGAGCTCCCTACCAGCTCCTGAGGTGTCAGCAAACTTGCCCCTCAAACTCCACCCTTAGCAAAAGTTCATAAAAATCTCAGCCTTTCTTTTTCTCAGGTCAGAGAAATCCCCTAACTTACTGAGGTCCTCTCTGTGTCCTCAGAGTCAAAAAAGGCCCTCCCCTCTTTTCCTTTTACTTCTTCTTTCCTGCTGGTCCAAAAAACCTAACAGAAATATATTATGG
Organism: Tympanoctomys barrerae; assembly: GCA_002564285.1. Classification (NCBI taxonomy): domain Eukaryota; kingdom Metazoa; phylum Chordata; class Mammalia; order Rodentia; family Octodontidae; genus Tympanoctomys; species Tympanoctomys barrerae. The sequence goes on along the minus strand of NDGN011364748.1, from coordinate 12,671 downwards.
TTCGTGTCTAAATATCCCCCAAAGCCTCATGCTGTCATGAATGGCAGGCTTTTCAGAGGCAATTGAATCTAAAGTTTGTGACTGGCTCATTGTCCAGAGCTGGGACTGGATACCACACAAAGAACTGGAGATGACTGAAATATCAATCAACAGAGCAATGGATAAATATAATCTACTACATTCATTCATTATAATATAATGCAATAACTGTAATAAAAAGAACAGTGTACAAAACAGCAAATGTGGACTGCAATATAGATGATAGATTAATCTTTAGTTTTGCTGGGAAAAGCTGGGAACAAAAGAATGTGTACTCCATAGTTCCCCTTATATGTTGTCCCAAAACAGGCACAAGTATTTTATCTTTATAAAAGCTACATCAGTAAATACTCTAAGCTCAACTAGAGCAAGTGTGAAGGACATTTTATGGGGCTCTGGAAAATATTTCTGCTCTTGCTTTCTGTGGTGGTTACAGAAAAATAAAAACTTTTCTGGCTTTATACTCAGGAATAGTGTACTATATATGCTTTAATACGTACATGTTAAACTTCAGTAATGAGAAAAAATTCTCCACTTTTATTTGGTTTTTCAAGGCAACTCATTTGTGTTACTACTGAAAATAAAAACCCAAGTGCTCTACAAATATAAGGCATTTATATTCATTACCTACTTTGTCACTGTGCAGTAAAAGATTAGACAGTTATTTAAAGAAAGCAATGGCAACATAAAACTATCACCTCTACATTTTTAGAAATAGGGTTTTAATTTTTATTGTAGCTTAAACTCCACATTTTGCTTTGTTATTATAGTCAGTATCTGAATAAGTGCAAGCATCTCATAGAGAAGCTATCTTAAAACAGTGTTCAGTAATATAATTGCAGAAACAATTTCTAAGATTTAGTAAAGATGTCATATTTGTAACAAAAGTTTTGAGAAAAAATGTATTTTTAATTCTTTAATAAGTGCCACACTGAAGGCCATAGTTAGTTATATACGAAGGAGTGTGATTAATTTTTCCAGTGTTTATTTCCAGAAACGTATATCATTTCTACCACAGCATGTTTTTCTTGTGTAAGTGCAATTCATGTATAAATTAATTTTGTGTATGGCTGTTTATTAAAAGGCAGAAACATTTTTTTTTTGGCCAAACTGGGGATTGAACTCAGTCCCTTACGTTTGCTATGGAAGTGCTTATTCCACTGAGTGATCTCCCGGCCCCAAGTTTATTAACAGAAGTTTTATTTTATTGGTAAAAGGAAGGAGCTGTTAAACAGATATGTTTATATATTTAGTAACTATTGTTTGCATGTTTACTAATAGGGTCCATTAATTGTCTTTGCAAATAAGTAGACTCAAATGGGAAATAAATTGTAGATTAAACAAAATGCTTATCTTCAGTACAATGGCACTTGCAACTGTTTATTGGCTGAATGATTCGTATGTCTTTATATATTTTTGTTTCACTCAGCAGATTCTGTAAAAGGGCTGGCATATAACAGGCTCTCATTAATGTTTCCCAGCTAAATAGGTAATAATAATTACCTAGACCTTCTTTAAACCATCATTAAAGAAAGAAATGATGTCTGCATTATTTAATAACTCAAGTTGCACAGTAATGTGGTAAGAAGAATGTCACAACAAGTATTTTGTTTGATGTATCAAATGTAACAAGGTTCTCGTACTATTTTTTTCTAAAACTAGAAAATGACTGGAGTTATAAGAGAATATCAGTTCCATTTACACAAGTGAAACCAATTTCTAACTACTTGATCCCTAAATATCAATAATTGTAAGCAGCCAGTATCTACTAAGTACAGTATTTTTAAGACATTCATGTGGATATCAAGGTTTTGAAATGTCTATGACATTGCCTCAAATATTTGAGGGGCTGGGAGATAGCTCAGTGGAATAAGTGCTTGCTTGGCAAGTGCAAGGTCCTGCATTTGATTCCTGGTACCACCAAAAAAAAAAAAAGAATTTGAGAACTGGGACTATCAAAATTAATCAATATCAGATAATTTTTGTGTGATGTGAAGGGAACATCAGACAAAATACAACTAGCTCTCTGACTTAACACCTCCTGTATATGATAAGTTTCAAGGATATTGTAGAGGTGCTAGTGGAAGTAGTTGTATTTTCATAGTTTTGCTCTTATTCTACTATTTATTCACTTAATTCCAAGCAAGCAGAGCCACCGATTGTGTTCTCTCTCTCTCTCTCTCTCTCTCTCTCTCTGTCTCTGTCTCTCTCTCTCTCTCTCTCTCCCTCTCTCCCTCTCTCTCTTTCTCTTTCTCTCTTTGATTTTTCAGAAGCCAAACATTAATTCAATACCTGCTGCCAGGTAAAAATTGGTTCTTCTGTAGTACAGGAATCCCCCTTGACAAATGAGACCACATTGAAAGACCTTTCATAAGGCATAATTTCTATATCCATCACATCTCATCAGCTCTCAGTTTAGCGTAACAATTTGACTGGCTTCACTTAATGCTCTAATTGAGTGAGAATAATCTTGATGCATATGTTTAGAACCTTGGTCCATAAAAGTTGTGCAATAATTGTTATCCTCATTATTTTTTTCTTCTCCATCATTTATATATTTAAGCAGGGGCTAAGTGTAGAGTTTGGAGTTGTACTTGAAATCTTGTACTGGATCTGTCCCTCAGGAGATATAGAACACTGAAAAATAACTCGTGTCTCTTTTTGCTCATTTTTGTATCTTCAAATTGGCAATACATATAGTGTTAAGGCATTCAGTTGTTATAATAATAGAAATAATACATGTCAGCTAAATCTTTATTATAGTGTCTGTTATACAATAAGTGCTAATTAATGTAAACCATGATAATGCCTCATCTCTATAAGATGGCAAATGTATGAAGAAAAAATTATCTTACTCTATTGTATAGTTCATCTCTGAATTCAGAGGCTCCGGGATGGGGCAAACTTCCATACATGATAGCATGATTTTGTTTTTTTCAATTCAACTACAAAGAAAAGTAATACTTCAGAGAGCTACAATATGAGATAATCTATGTGTCTTGGAGCCTAGCTCTCAGAATAACCAATCAGTGACAGAAGAGGACAGTGATAGTCTGATTTAAGCAAAAGTTATCAGGGAGGGTTATTTACTAGAACTTCTAATTAAAGAATGTCTGGCAGGTTTTGACCTAGAGGAATTTTATCAATCACCATTGTTTAGATAACATTGTCATGGAGGAATCTCCTCAGCCCTGGAGGAATCCAAATATAAAATATTTTTAGAAAATTATACTTCATGTTCACTAAATCTACAAGTTTATTTCAAGTTCAACAAATAATGTGACTTACATGCTTCAATATTTACCTCATTTACAAGCAACATTTTCTCAATATAGCTATTTGAATTCACTGAGTGTACATGTTCTTAAAACTGTTAAAAGAGGAGGGGAGGAGAGGAGAGATGAAGGAGGGGGAGAGAGACAGAAATAGAGACAGAGAGACAGAGAGACAGACAGAGAGAGAGAGAGAGAGAGAGAGAGAGAGAGAGAGGAAGAAACTATGGTTTACATTTTAAATTTAAATTTTGGATGAGTTACCTTACTCTTGATCCCTAGATTTTCAATGTCCTAGTAGAAGTCAACCCACAAGGGCTAGGGAGATAGCGCAGAAGCACAAGCACATGCCTGGCAAGCACAAGGCCCTGAGTTAAATCTCTGGTACCAAACAAAAACAACAACAAGATTGACCAATTTGCTTAATTTTCTTCCTACTTTCTGAGCTTGGAGATAGTTTCAAAAAAATAAATGTGACTGGGTTCCTGTCCTGGTAAGAAATGCCTTCTTTTAGGGTTTTATTACCTTTCTTCCCAGCTTTTCTTCAAATACTCTCTTAGCTCAACCTCACATTTTTGATAGCAGATGACTTTGAGGGTAACTTCTATGGCCCTTGGCCATAGATATCAGGTCAACTTTGACACAGAAATAAACTATAGGACACTGAGAATTGAGTGCGAAAGTTTTAATATAAAAAGGACTAAATTTTCTTACTCTTGTTAATGTCTTAACCTTAGAGAAAATTTTCCCTCACTGCTGTCAAGTATGACAAGTTTCTCATGTCAAATCTAAGGCAAAGATAGAAAAATCTCTTTTTGTTCTAATAGTAAAGTTAAATCTAGAAAAATACACACTAAATAGGACTTCAAACTATCCCATGTAGCTGTTCTTATGGAGGAAAAAAAATCATTTGGAAAGTGAGTTTATGTAAAGCATAAACTGTAAATGCACTATTCATCCTAGAATTTTGTTGTGGGGAAAATAGGTTATCCAAATTAAAGAAGTAAACAGTCTTCTCTCAGTTTTTACTACTTGACTGCTGAGTACTTTACAGCTTTGTAAGTGGAACAGAGAGGTTTAGCTCCTTTTTTGTCTTAGTTTATCATGCTATATAATTTCTTTGCTAAAACCCAGTACCTAATTCTATTTTTTATGCATGTGTACTACACATCACTAAAAATGTCATTTATTTTTAAAAATCCTGTCTGTATTTATTTGTACAAAGAGTACAGGAGGACACCAGTGCCCCTCAGGTAACACCCTAAGGGTCACACCAGGCTTTCTGTTTTTACATCAGCAAATAAGAGGCATTTACAGAGGAGCCTTCACTGGGGCCTGGGCACCTTTGGGAACCTGGGATGGAGCAGAAGCTGGAGCCTGAGGCTTGGTTGAAGCAGAAGCTAGAGCATGGGCCTTGGCTGGAGTCTGAGCCTTGGGCCAGCAAGGCCTGCGGCCCTTGGCATTATGGGCATGGATACTCTTCCCAAGCTTGGGGTGGGTAGTATATGCAAGTCGAGCCTGTGGTTTACTCCCTTTGGAATGATCTTAAGCTTGGCCTCTTTGGGCTTGTCAAAGGCCTTGATAGCCTTGGTGTGTGCACTCATGGCCTTGGCATTGTTTGCTTGCATCTTCTCAAAGCCCTTCTTGTGCTTCTTGACAAAATGCATATTCCTAAGGAACTTGGGATCTACCCCATTCAGAGATTCATATCTTTGTGACCAAGGTTCCTTGGTGCCATTCCTGTGTCATTCCGGGACTGGCTGTGCATGGTGTGGTTCTTGGCCTTGGTCATAACTGCACTGTAAACTGTGGCGGCCAAGCACCTGGAACTGGAAGAAAAAAAAAAAAAAAAACCTGGCATTTCCTTTTGATGGTGCTCTTTGCTTAGCACCTTCATTTTTTTTCCTATCAGTACTGATCCCAGTAATCACTTTTACAAGGCATGTTCCCTTTGTGATTTGCTTTTCTTCCATAAAACTAATCAACACAAATGCTTCACTATAGGGTTTGTATGCAGAGGTTTATTTTAATTTTATTTTTTAGAAAGAGAATAAAGGTTGTGACGGGTGGCTCTTTCTCTTTTCTTTATGTCTTTCTTCCTTCTTTCTTTCTTCTTGCCTTCCTCCTTTCTTACTCTCCCTCCCTGTGTAACTTTTTTATACATAACAAATTTGAATTAGTGGCCAATATTTTTAAGCTGGGGCACACACCAGGAAGCTGAATGGAGGTGACTCTTTAGAGTGAGCATGGAACATGTTCCTCATTTTGCCATTGTTTCCATCATTTCCTAATAACTTGGAGGTCATTTGAGGTTGTTACTTTCACTGTTTGTGAGGCAAGAGTTCATTCAATCTTTTTTTTTTTTTTTTTTTGGTGGAACCAGGGATTGAACTCAGGCTCTTGCGCTTGCCAGTGAAGTGCTCATTCCACTGAGCCATCTCCCTGGCCCTTGATTCACTCTTTGTGAGGAATCTATCTATCTATCTATCTATCTATCTATCTATCTATCTATCTCCTTAAAACCCTGTGGTATCATTAATCTATGGGTGAAATCATTGTCCTCTTGTGCTATGATATAGAGTGTGCTACTACATACTTGAGGAAGACAGTATACTGTTTTAGTGTCCTAGCCTGATAGTGTCTGGTCTCTCTGGTACAGACACATTTAAAATATGATATGTAAAGTGAAAATATAGAGGCAAAAAGAAAACATTTTAAATTTATGGCAGCCAGGATTTGAAATAGACAAGGAAGTTGTACAGTGTTAATTAAAAGGACCACATTGAAATGTGTAAATGTGCTAGGTGCAAAATTAAAATGAAAATCATGACATTTATTATTACACTAATTAAGTCTTTAGAAATATATGGAAACATAGAGTGGCCATGTTGAACATCAGGGGTTCTTATGCTTTTGTTTAAATAAATTGCTTTAAATTGTACTGATTCATTTAGTTGGTAAAGCATTTTAAGTGAACAGATTTCATTGAAAGAGAAGGATGTGTCTTGGAGTCATTTTTATCATGAAAATACAGCACATGTACCTTATAAGATTTTTCAGATCAACTCAGGCCATGGTTACTTTCATGAACTCACGGTTAAAGCTCTCTTATCTAGTACCCATTGTTCTTTTCCTTCCATTCAGTCTTGTATGAAACTTTGATTTTCATTTGCACATAATTATCAATATAATTAATTTCTTTAATTATAAAGCATAAATCAATCTCCTGGAATCATTTTACCTTATTACCACCCATGTTTGCTTTTCTGCACTATGACAAAATGTCAGATGCAAGCATTTAAGGGAAAAAGTTATCTTGGCTCATGTTTTGGTCCACAGTTGATTGCCTTTACTACCTCACATCTGTGGCAGAAGGGTACTGGAGTAGAATTGCCGACCACATAGTAGGCAGGAAGTGAGAGGGCGCAGAACCCAGCACTAGCAATGCCCCTCCTCACTCCCCTTTCATTTCCAATACACCTATCCCATCATTTTGCCAAAGTCTTTTACTGTAGCACCTTCCAAAAAAATTATATATTCATTTTTTATGTGTTTAGTACAGGGTCTTCAGAGTCTACAGGATCTCACTATGTTGATCAGAATCATAGTTTTTCTCCTGTTATCAGCCTCTCAAGCACTGGTATTATGGGTGCGCACCACCATGCTCAGTCTCAATTGGTGTCTCCAGTGGCAGGGCCGCCATGCATGCCAGGGATTGAACTCAGCCACTGCACTCTGCCTAAGCAGGTGCTTTCATCTGCTGAGCTATCTGCCCTACCCCATTCATTTTTTTGATTTATATGCTTTATATATCTTATGTAAATTGTCTAACTAGCAGAAGGCTCCAAAATGTACCTTATGAATCCTTTTTTCTGCTCAGAAAGTTTTAACTATGATGAAAAATGAAGGAAACATAATTTTCAAAGTTCATAAATTGATTGTCTCAGTTACTCTTACCTCATTGCTGGGACAAATACCTGATGCTCAAAGTGAAGGAAGGGGGTTAAATCCAGGACTGAATGGGGAAATGACTCATGTAGCAAGCAAGCATGAATAGAAAACAGGAGTTTATCTGGTAGCCCGTAGCAGTTGGATTGGTGTCTTAGTTACTTTTCTTTCATTGCTGGGGCAAATACCCACCACTCAAGATGAGGGAAGGAAAGGTTTATTTAGCTCACAGTTACTGGATGTTTCAAGGCAATGGAGGAGAGACTGGAGCACTGCTGTGTCCAGGATGACCTCTCCACATCTCTCAGAAAGCACAGACTAGCCAGTTTATTGGTTGAACCTCTGTGGCCCTACCACTTGGGCCCTGCCCTCGTCCTTTGGCCGCACTCCTCAAAGCTACTGTTTGCTCCTCCAGCCACGTCTGCCCTATAACTTACCTGAGGCTTTTGGCGGGGGAAGGGGGAGTCAACCAGATACAAACCATAGCAATTGGTGATCTTCCTGGCTTCCTCAAGCTGCCTACAACAAAGCTAGCAAGCAGTCAAAGGGGAAAAAGGAAGTTGCTTCTGAACCAACTGTAAAGAAGCAAAAGGTCTGTGATACTTTGAGTACCCTGTTGTCCCCCAAGTGCAGCAACAGCAGTCACAGCCAGAAGCAGCAATGAGAACATGCTCCCAAGTGGGGAAGCGAGATATTTCATGCATGGGGTTTGTAAGGGAGTAGATAACTGTCGCTACTCACATGATCTCTCTGGCAGTCCCTGTGGTGTAATGCGCAAGTATGTCCAGCAAGGGTACTGTGCATATGGAGACCACTGCAGATATTAGTACAGAAAGCCATTGAAACAAGAAGCAGCTGCTTCTGATATAACTGCAAAACCATCCCTTAACACTGCCTCAAGTCTCTCCTCCATCCCTGGACCATTTGTGGACATGAATTTGGGCGAGGCTAAGTCCACAAATGGGAACTTCCCCGCAGTGGACGTAGGGTCCGAGGATCAGTGAATGCCATTGAGTTTATGCCCTGCAACCCTACTGCAGCTGCACTCTCCTGCCTATGCAGATGCCCCCGTGCAGGGCCCAGTACCCAAGGCAGAGTCTGAGAGAAGCCAGCTGCAGTGGATCCCAAGAAGCAGTTGTGCCCTTATGCTACCTTCAGAGAAGGTCTCTATGGAAAGTACTGTGTGTACCTGCACGGTGACCCCTGCAACATGTGTGGGCTACAGGTCCTGCACCCAGTGGATACTGCCCAGAGGTCCCAGCACATAAAATATTGCATCGAGGCCGCCGAGAAGGACATGCAGCTGTCCTTTGCAGTGCAGTGCAGCAAAGACATGATGTGTGGCATCTTTATGGAGTTGGTGTATGAGAAAGCCAAACCCAGTGAGGGCTGCTTCGGCATCCTCTCCAACTACAGCCACACCTACTGTCTCAAGTGTATTCTCAAGTGGAGGAGTGCTAAGCAATTTGAGAGCAAGATCATAAAGTCCTGCCCCGAATGCTGGCTCACATCTATATTTGTCATTACAAGTGAGTGCTGGGTGGAGGAGAAAGAAGAGAAGCAGAAACTCATTCAGAAACAAAAGGAGGCAATGAGCAAGGCATGCAGGTATTTTGATGAAGGCTATGGAAGCTGCCCATTTAGAGAGAACTATTTTTACAAGCATGCATATCCTGATGGCCACAGAGACAGAAAGCCATAACATCAAGCGGACACTGGGCCCAACAGAGGAAACACTTCTGGGAGCTCATTGAGAAAACAGAGAACAGTAGTCCCTTTGACAACAATAAAGAGGTGGTTGTGAGCTTTGAGCTGGGTAAGATACAGCCTATGCTTTTGGCTGTAGGTGGGGATGATGAGCTGACTGACAGGACAAGTGAGACTTTTATCATGATGAACTGGAGGACTTTTATGACTTGGACCTATAGCAGCTTTGCATGGCAGCTAGAATCAGCTGTGAGTGTGAATTTTGTGTGACAGTAGCACTTTGGAAAGATACACATGGTGTCAGTGGCTTCCACAAATACAGGGTGGGCAGCCTGCAGAGCATCAGACAGTAGTTGTCCCCTGTGCTGTGTGGCAATTATTCATCTCTCAGGCAGGCCTCAGTTTCAGGTGCTGTTGTGACCACTTACCAGGGCCTGTTCTCCACCCCACTTCCCAAAGAGTGTGTCATTTTCTCTGTTTCAAAGAGTTACAAAAATAAATCTTCAAGTTAGTTTTTTTGGTAACACTTATTTAACTGTCAGACAGTTAGCATAGGGTTGTTGAGTCACCTGGTTTTGGCCTGGTCGTGTTTATGGACTTTTCACATTCATTTCAAGGTTTCCAGGTTTAGATGGAAAAGTACTGGCCATGCTTGGTGGTCTAAGAGTAAGAGTGACAGGTGAAGGCACCTGAGCTGGCAAGTAAGTAGCCTTCTGTTCTGGATGTAGCAGTGGGTCTTGTGCTGCAGTGAGATGTAAACATCTGTTTTCGTGTCTAATCCTTCCTTGTGACTCCCACCCCATTCATTTGTCTTGTGTTTTTGGTTTCTGGTTTCATTGCACTCATAGATACTATTGGGGCAGCTAGATCAGTTGTTTGCATGATAGGAGCACTTTGGAAAGACACACATGGCGTCGGTGGCTTCAAGTACAGGGTGGGCGGTGGACACCTAGAATCTGAAGACAAACTGTGTGAGCATAAGCAGGTATGCAAGAAGCTTCTGCCCCTGCATAGATTCAGCTATTTCTTAGGGTTGGTGGACAGGCTTTGTTTTGTGGTGTGAGCCCCTTGTTGCCCATAGATATGAAAGGACAAAGCAATGAAAGGTAGTTAATGTAACCAGGCTAACTGTCTAGCTACCAGTCAGTTAGCCAGAGAGGTTAGTGACATGGTTATGCCATCTACCAGTACCCACTGGTGCTTGGCTGTACAGTGTTGGGTTTCTTTCGTGTTTTATGGTCTCACCTTTCTGGTCTAGACACTTTTAGGACAAGCTTTGTCCTGGTTGAGGCTTCCGGTATAGGACTTGTTTGTTTTGGTCATGCTGCTTTGGTCCATCTTGTGCTGTACAGACATGCAGACATGATGGAAGGTGAGCATCATAGGGTTGTAGCTGGTTGGCAGAAGTAAGTCACACTCCCTCTAAGGGGGAGGGGGCTCACAGGATAAGCTAAGCTAACTTGTTAGAACTCCTCCTCCCTGGGAAATTTATCATCACATTTTGTCACTCTGATTCTTGAAAATAACTTGGGAGGTGTTCCTAATTTGTTCATCTATTGATCTGATTCCTTGGACCCCACCCATTCTTTCACTTAAAAAAAAGTTCATTGTTGGCAGGGGTCTCTGTATTTTATAGAGTCCTTTTGTAAGAAGCACTTTTCCCAAATAAATAATTTTAAAAACTTGAAAAAAAAGGTGAAGGAAGGAAAGGTATATTTAGTTCACAGCTAATGGAAGAGTCAGTCCATACTTGGCTGTCTCCAAGGCAAACTGGCACATGGTAGAGGGCAGCAGTCCATGGAAGAGAAAGCAGCAAAACAAGAGCAAAATAGGGAGTAACAGTAATAATAGCAACAGAGAGAGTCTGTCTCTCTGTCTCTCTTATGTTACATTCAGGCTACCCACCTCAGACTGGATGTAGAACTCACACCTATAATCCCAGCAGTACTCAGATCCATGAGCCAACCCTGGATCACCCATAATTCCAGTGGATCATGAGTTAATCACAAACTCTAGAAGTCTTCCTCATGACTGCATGAGACTTTGAGGGGACATTAACAGACAAACCATAACATTCTGCCTCTGCATCCTCAAAGAGCCATGCACATCCTTTTGTGTAAAAGACATTTCAGTCCATCTATAAGAGATGCCAAAATGCCAACAGTTGTAGCATTGCTGAAAAGCCCAAGTTTCAACACTCCTCCAAAATCCAAGCAAACTCTTTGCTATGAGCCCCTGTACAAAAGAAAAATTAAAAATTTTCAATATTCAAAGGCACAAGATAAACATTACTATTGCAAAAGTTGCAAGTGACATTATACCAAGTATTGCAACCAACACAAGTCTGAAATCCAACAGGGAAAACATTAAATCCTATAGTTCCAAGTGAAATGTCTGAATCAATCTGCACTGAGTTGTGAGCTCCTTGTGTCTCTGTCCCTATGGCACTTTTGGTGGTAGCTCCCATGGTTTCTCTCTTAGGGTAGCTTTGCTCCCTCCTTGCAGCTTCCCTTAGATGACCCATATTCATGAGTTTTTCAAACTTCTAGGGTTTCCACTGAATAGGCTTCTCACTAAAAGCTTTACACACTGCCCTCTCAGGGGCACACTGCCTGGCCTCCCAGGCCTTCTGAAGTCAAGGTGGAAGTCTTCTTAACCTCAGAACTTCTGCATTTTGTTTGCATCTAAAACCAACATCATGTGGATGATGCCTAGGTCTGCTGCCAGCTAGAGCAGTGGTCAGGCTTCCTTCTCTGTTGGCTCTAGGAGTTGAGTGCCTGGATCACTGAGGATTCTGATCCTGATTCTGAGGATTAAATTTTCTATGCCAGAGCCATTCTGGAACCTGATGTAGCATCTACCTGTATTCTGGAGCAAGACACTCTTGGCTTTGCCCACAAGGCAGAATCCTTCTTCCTTGCAATTCTGAGGCTGTGAAGGGTGAAGATATGCCATCTCCTATGATGCCCTCAGACAATCCTTTCTGTACTCTGGTTCCTTCCTGGCAGTGGAGACCCTCTTGTGTTCCACTCTTTGTTGGAGCTTCTTTTCTGGCCAAACTCACAATATTTTAAATCATCCTGCTGGGCACTTTGCTCTTGATTCTCAACATAAATCTGGCTAAAAGCCCCCAGCGACAGTATTGCTACTGTCTCAATATGTGGTTGCTTTGAAATATCTTTTGAAAGATTAATCAGTCCACCATGTATAATCTCAGTCTCAGGCAAAAATTTTGGACACTAGCAAAATTCAGACAAGCTTTTTACCAAGCCAAAATAAATGATGCAATCATCTTTCTCCATAGAAACCTCCCCAGTCTGGTCTTTACAAGCAAGATTTCTATCAGCCTCTGGTCTTCTAAGCTGTAGCCAGAATCTCTCATACAAAACAGCCAAAACTGTTCATCGCTTTGCTTGTAGGTGACATCACCAAACCTTCCCAATCTGTTTCAATAGGCCATTCCCAAAAGCTTGTATTCCACACAGTCAGGTTTAGCCACAGCAACAACCCCACTCCCAGTACCAATTTTTTTTTTTTTTTTTTGGAACTGGGGATTGAACTCAGGCCCTTGTGCATTGCAGGGAAGTGCTTATTCCACTGAGGCATCTTTCTGGCACCCCCAGTACCAAATTCTGTCTCAGTTACTTTTCTTTCATTGCTGGGACAAATACCTGACACTCAAAGTGAAAGAAGGGAAGGTTTTTA